>OMNN01030966.1:0-16920 GCA_900302755.1 Chromis chromis | reverse complement strand
GGCGCGCTGTGGGGTTACGTTGGATCCGGTAGCTGGTTCGCTAATACGGTGGCTAACGTTTCGCCGGGTCGCTAGTTTTTAGTGCTCCGGCAGAGCGACAAAGGCTTTAGCTAGCTAGCTGCTGAGGTCTAGGAGGGAATTCAGGTCGGGTTCTTTTTGGGTCCGGGGTGAATGTTTTAGAGATCGCGTTTTTAGAGAGGAGTCACAGTTCATAGCGGGGGTTAAAAAGGATTAAAACACACACCTTTAAAAAACACTAAACTATAAAACACTAGTATAAATTATTGGGGGTTGATTAGTGGGGATAACCACTGAGTCACTGTGCAGCCTAGTTAAGGACCGGGAGAAAACAAAACATAGTTAGGGAATTTTATTTCATTTAATTACATTTAAAAATACAGGGAGGGTTAAAATACTTTAAACATGTTCCTAAAGCAACAGGCGGTTTATTAATTTTATTATTGGGATTTCATTGCTCTTTAATAAATAACACACACCATTCCTTATTGTTAACAAGATAACTTGAAAAGTTAAGAACGGATTTTGATGACATTTTCAGGAACTGTTGATAATGTGACAAGGAACAGATGATTAAATGGGTTTAATCATATAATCAATCATTGATGTATATTCGTCATTATTGCCCCCACCCCCCCGGTCCCCCCTCTACCACCAGGCTTAGCAACTTTTCTGGGGGAAACCCTGCTGTCTTTTAACTTGCAGAAACGGAAAATGTATTACATCTAAATGTAATCTTTCCGGAGGCTGACTTAACAAGACCTAATTCTAATCTGGGCATTTCCTCAAATACTAACTTCCCGTTTTTGAAAGACATGTGAAGAAAACCCTCAGAGGAGCAATACATCAAACAGTGTAGAATTTAAGCCTCAACTTCCTCACAGTAAGTTGATCACCATGGCACAAGAGTTGGAACTTTCTGAGTACGCCACTGTACATGAGTTTAAGGGACTCAACGGGACAGAAAAAAACACCGGCAGGAATACTGAACAATCAGGTAAGAGCACGAGTTAGTGCAGAGTAAAATAAACGTATATGAATAATAAGTCTTAGTGCAAAATATTTTTGTATTTTAAGTATTACATCTATGATTTCTTCTTGTGTCTTCTGTAAAACTTACTCTAAAGTCCTTTTCAGACAACAGAAATGTAGCATTGCTGTTCTTCACAGCATTCTGTCATTCAGTTACCAGGTGTCCTTTCAAACAGGAAGCTTACATGTTCAGATACTGACACAGGAATGCACTTCTGAAAGGGGGTTAATAATGATCAGGCAACACAACGATGATCATTTGCTGCTGAGATTGTCATATAATAAGTTCAATTTAAAAACATTTAACAAGAAATATTATGTATAGAATTGTGACCAATTTTTAGGTAGTTTCATAATCATGAACTACAGAGTGACTGACTGTACTGTGTATATGTGTTCACAGAAAGAAGACTCTTCAGAATAGTGATTTTAATGTTAGGAGTGTTGTGTATCATACAAGCCACTCTTAATATCTCCCTACGACTTGCCTGTAAGTTGAATACAAAAATATTTCTCTGTGCAAAATGTCAGATACCGCATTGACAATCAATACTGTAATCTATTTCCTCAGTGAAACATGTTCTAATAAAAAGTTGTATTTTCTTCCAGTTTATTCAAAAGAGGATATTGAACAGTTTCCCTTCAACAGCTCAGTAATAGCAGACTTATACCAGATTGACCAGTCTCAACAGAATTCAACCCAGTTATGTTCCTGCTGCAACGACCTGCTGAGAAGGCTGTTGAAGAAATATCAGGACCTGGAAACAGAAAGAGACTTTTTACAGGACAAGGTCACTCAACTGAGCAAAGCAACAACTATTACGGCAGACGATTTCCAGGACTCTGGATCTGGTAACCTGGAGTTCTTCTAACCAATTACAAGCTGGTACAGTTGAACTTCAGTGAAGGCCACATTGATGCATGGAAACAACAGTATACAGCTTCAAGCATTCAGCAGCAACATTTCCACTGTTGGTTTAACCCTTTGTCATGCTAAAGAGGACAATATGCTAACAGTGAACCTATTTGCCAAGTGCCATCATCTTGTGGGCTCTGCATGTTACTGTAAGACAGGAGACTTCAGCTGTTTTCACACTGTGGAACCTCAGGAGACCAATAGACACTATATTTAATTTTTTGAATATTATGTTATATTTTGGGTTTTCAAGCATAGATGAACAATGGCAATCAGTTAAACATGTCTATCATATTTACTGTACATTTTGTGTGAACTTCAGTCTGTAAATGTAAATTCAAATACTGTATATTGAAATATTGGTACTGGACTTAAAAATTGTGGTGTGCCACATTAACATTATGTATAACTGATCATAGGAAGGTGGCTGGGATAGGCTCCAGCCCCCCCGCGACCCTCCAGAGGATTAAGCGGCGTACAGATAATGTACAGATAATGGATGGATGGATGGATGATCATAGGAAGGTGTGAATGTAAAAGAGGTCACTTTTAGTGGCAAACTAACAGACTCACATCTGTGAAGTTTTTTGGCCAAAGGGGGGCAGGCAGTGAAAAATTTGAATCTATCAGCAAAGTATGGCAGAAAAACCAAATTAGCTAGTAGATGGTGAACACAGTGGTGCAACTAAAAGGCCACATATTTCCCTCAGGTACTGGTAGAGACCAGACCAGAGCTAAAAAAGGACAGAGAATACTGAATTTGCATTCATCTGGTGGACACATAAATAAATTGTAATGTTTCACTTCTGCTGCAACAGTAAATAAGCAACAGCCTGTTAATACATTGCCAAATTAACTTTAAAGAGTTATAATATACAGTATCTTTTTTTTGTTTAAAGCTTGCTGCAATGCCTCCAAGTAGCCAAAAAACAACCGACAATGAATGCAGATTCACTCCTCAAAATTACATGTATTTAAATCTATTTATAAAAAATATTTAAAATAACTTTCACAGAACTATAATTCCAGAATAAATGATAATCCCTCTTCCTGTGAGGATGTTTTTTTCTACCAGAGTTATCTGGATTTTCTTACTTTCAATTCAGAATAACAGATTGTGAGACTTTTCTGGACGGACGTCTTGACACATTATTTGCCGCAGCTGAGAGAAGTGAAAGAAGTTGGGTAAGGCATATTGACTCACATCCTCTTACGGGTTACTGGTCAGCTGTTGTCTGACCACAAAGTACCAAGTAACACAGCATGTTGTACTGGTACTTTTTAGAGACAGTGTTGTTATCAAAAAGTACAATGTAAATAAAACTCTCGTTAACTTCTGCATGTGATTTGCCTCCTCTGATCCCTCTCAATGTAGTGAGGTACGAGGGGGTGTGACCCATGATAGTCTGTATAGACCATACACTTCCCATAAGATCCCCCCGCATACACAATAGCCAGAAAGGTTGTTATTGAGCTAACTTTAATTGCTTAATTTGAATTATAAAATGAGGTTTTGGGGCTCTCTTCGTATATCAAAGGCAACCTGCATCGCTTGGGAAATGGCACTCAGTGAGTGGAGTGCAGAGAAGCTTTTATGCCAAAAAAGGATTCTTCTAGGAGTTATTCAGCATTTTCTTTGTTGTCGTTGTACATGCATATAAATGAGGAGGAAAAGCAAAAACAGGATTTCATGTCTCAAATTGGGCAGTGTGTAGCCATGAAATGTGGTTATACTTCTTACTAATCCAACATCACTCTGTATAAGAAGGAGAACGGTGCTTTTATGAATCAATTAATTCTCTTCTGTCTACAAACTTTCTTGAGATCACTGGGTGCTTTTTATTTTACTGATAAGTTTGTCAAAAGGTAAACTGACAGAAATGAGAGCTGCAGCTCATTTACTAATCATTTCTCATTAACACGGCTGGCTTTGTTTTAATTAGCCGTTGTGACAGGCACCAGAGTTCCTGTGACACTGTATGCGAGGCTCGTGTTATCCTCCTTCCCAGCTGTTGCTTGTCAGTCATCCCAAAGTTATCTCTTGTCTCGGTCTCTCAAAATAGAACCACATGTGTAAAGCTGCTATATGGGCTGATTGGAGGCCCTCAGTGGTAGCAGATGATATAATGTATGTTTGATTTTTTTGTTTTTTGTGCCAGTTCTTTTCTCTTTTTGCCTACCGATGAAAATCTGCAAAAAATATATATTATACAATTAATACTAGACATCACAAATCCAAAAAGTATATAGATTTAAATGTGGTCTTAGATCTGGCACGGAAAATGCAGAGGGAATCTCATTTGAAGGAATGAGAAGTTTGTTTTAATGTGCTTTTTTTTTTTTTTTTTTTTTTAATGTCAGTTAATATATTGGGAAAGCTTACATTTCAATATGACAGGCATCTTTCAGCCTTTTCCCCAACCACTTAAATAATATTATAAAACTGAGACCAACTCATGTAAATGCTCTTTAAAACACCATGAAAACACAACACTAAAATATATATACATGATTTAGCAAAAATCACTTTCTAAATAGGTCACAATCTAAAAGACCCTTAATCATTTTCTATATGGACTTGAAAATTAAAATTATTTATTTCGTTTGAGAGCGTCTTTCATGCTTCAACTGTTTCTGTTTGCTTCCTAGATTTGAAGTGTGGGCAAAATTAGACACAGTGTGGTGTGAGGTTCGGTAGCTGTACCACCTGTTCACACAGCAGTTGTTTTGGTCCAGTAAACACCTGATTCACCTTCACTAATGTGGCTGCAAGAAAATCCTTCGCAAGTTACTCAACATGTAGTTTTACAGTTAGGAAGCAGAGCTGGACAGATGATGGTCCATTTTTTTAATCATTATTTTGGACTAGAGGCTTTCTTATTATCTCCAGTGATTTCACTTGTTGAAGGACAATGATGCTACGTAAACATTAATTATAGTTTAATGAAGCCTCCACATGGAAGTAGCAGACCCACACTCATGAGCAAGTTGAGATGCAACCACAGTTCCTAGGTATACACAGAGACCCCGACAGATTTCACGCTGTGTTCCAGTGCAAACACAGCGGGCCGACTGTTAGCCACCGTCAGTCCCTCTGAGGGTGGAGAAAACGCCCGCAGATGGTCAAGTATTTTGAAATGATGCAAGATATTCCTAATTTACATACTGATGACAGGATTGTGAATATCCTTGTGTGCTCAGCACATGCACATGCAAACACAGAGTCACACATGTGCTGTACAAACAAGTAAGGCTCTGCTGCATATCTGAGATGTAAAATGCCAAATCAAACACACAGTGGAGCTATATGTGGTGAAGATAAGGTACAGAAGGGGAAGCGCGGTTATCATAACAGACTAGCTAATGAAAAAGTAAAGGATGTCTGATGATAACACTTCGGTGTCAGTTATCTTTACATGATAACATAATGTCATAACTGACTGACACGGATGTAACTGACTGTTAGCTGAACCCTGCCCTTAAAGAGCGACTGTCCATCATAGAATAACAAACATACATGGCTCAGCCGGCATGTCAAGCTTTGGATTTCTCCATCTGCAAATTGGTGTTTTGGGGGCTCAGATCAGAGGGACATTCTGCATTCCAAGAGTACAAGTATGTATAATAAGCTTTCAATCCAAGTGTTATACAACCAATAACATTTTAATTACAATTAAACTAATAACTTGACTGCAATAGGGTAAAATTGCTCTGTTCTGCAATACAAAAATGATGAGGCTCATTTATTTCCATGCTTTTATGGACAATCTGCTGCCTTTCTGCCTGTGATGTAGAGATTTAGTCTCAGTCTTTTAGCATCATATCATGTGTAGGGATGTGACAGTAAGTGTGTTCATCCCAAACTATTTGGTACATGACGTCTGGTTTGGGATGTGACTTTCTCAGTTCAGTATGATCCCATCACTTACAGTCAGGCTACTTATGTATACACACTTGCACTTTATTGCGCAAACATTCTGGTGGTACACCAGGTGATGTCTATTAGCTATAGTATAATATCTGGGTTAGCCTCAGTTTTGAAAGCTCGGCTGACGTGATTTTTAATTAATCTTGTAAGCTATTTTAATCCACACAACACATTTTAATCACCATTCCTGCATGACCAGAATCTATGACTTAGTTAGTGTTAGACTGGATCAGCGTGAGGGACTCTCTGCTGACGCTCCAGCCATATATTGACTGACTGAGATTTTAAAAACAGATTTTCTCTGACAAGTTGTGAAAGGATTTGAATTGGTAAAATTTTAGTTTTTTGTTTTTTTGTCCGTGGCTTTGGGTCATGTGAAGACAACAAGCAAAAGCAAGCTGCTTCCCTAAATTTTACTAACCCGAACTACAACCCCTGACCAGGGGTTAAATTGTGATTTGTGAGGAGAGGGAGCCCTTGTCCAGTGAGGTCAAGGCTCAGATCAGATGCCAGAAAGTAGAAATGAAACTATTTCTTCAGTAGAAAGTAGTTTCTGGAAAACTGTACACATTGTGCTCTGTGGACGAGGATTGTCCAGAGTATCAATGAGAGTGTTTCTGGAAAGAGATGTTGCTTTTCTAAGCAACACTTTTTAAAACAAAAAAAAACAACTTTTTTCCTTCATTGTATCAGTGAATTTCAGGGTCAGATTTCTCGACCAGATACTGCTAAGATGCAAATTTTCAGTTATTTTAATATTTTACTTCTAGTAAATTGGATAAAGCAATATTTTAAATTCATTTGACAAAACATAAATGACCTCACTGAAGCACTACGAAGTCCCAAAAATAAATAATATAACCACCAATATACAGGCCTATGTCCAAATACACTGCAGTAGTATACTGAATATATATTCTTAATAGATATCATTGTTTGCATTTAGGTCCAACTAAAGCGTCTCCTGTGACTTAAAAACGGAGTATAAAAAAGTCTATTTTCATTATTAAGTCGACTGTTTGCTACTTTTTCTATTTACCTAAATGGTTAGATCAGGTCCATTATTGCAGTAATGCCACTACTGACAATAGTTTAGCATTCAATCAGCAAAACTGAAAACTCCCTGTAGTAATCGCTCGATGTGCCCGAAAAAATATTGTGATTCTACATTTGAACTTTTGCTGAAAAAATAAAAATTTGTTGTGATTGATTGATGTGCCACATTAAACACAGCCCCTCTCTGTTTGGAGATAGTGTGGATTCTGGTGCTGTGTGATGCTACAGCTGTTTGATGAAGTCAAAGAAAGGAATGTGACATTCTATGTTCAAACAGCACATTTCAAGATTTGTATGCAAGTTGGTGATGCTGTGACAGCCCACTGAGGGGGGCAATTTGAATATCAGGAGGTAAAGCTCAGTTCTGGTGGGTTCCGGCCCAATTCAACCCCTGATCCAACTGATTCTTAGTGTGCTGTGATTACTTGCTAGCTTTTTTTATTTTAAAAATCTATGCTAAATGGTCACTGTCACCCCTGAAAATAGTAGGCGACCCCAGCTACAATTCTACAATTTCATTTAGCAGACGCTTTTATCCAAAGTGACGTACATAGGTAGGTAGGCAAGGCAGCATTAAGGACCTTGACTAAGGGTCCTCACTGGATACCTGCGTCCTGACCGGGATTTGAACCACCGATCTCCCATGCCAAGGTCTGGGGTGTTCGTCACTGAGCTATCCTGCTATTGCCTGAGCCACAGTAGCCAAGGTGCTAATTGAGTTTGTGTTGCTAATTTGTGGATATCTCTGAAGTATCAGCAGTTGCCTAAAAAATGTAACAACTAATCACAGCAGAGTGTCCATCCAGAACCCAATCTAGCTCCAATCCCTTCAACCAACCAAATCAATGACTTGTCAGGCCAATCAGACACTCACACTGAACGTTAGCACCAAGGCCGTCTCGGTTTGTACGATGACATTTCCACTAAAGTTTATTCCAACAAGATAGCTGTGTACTGACAAAAACAGAATAAGTACACAAACTCTGTGTAATTCTAAAGCTGATATTGTACTGCTGGCTTTAGTGGTTTAGTGGTTAGTGACCAACACCCTCTGAATATCTTGTCATATGCATGTAACTGTACGCTATATGTCTGCCGAGGTTTTTTGGGTACCCAAAACTGTGCTCTCTGGAGCTTAGTTCTGGGGATTGGCTTTTTTCCCTTCTTCTCTCCCCATTGTTCTTCCCTTACCTACTTTTTCTCCCCTACTGAGAAGAAGGTTGGTGGCGGCGCTTGTATTAGCAGCGGCTCCTCCTCCCTTAGTAGGAGAAACTGTTTTTAGTTTGTTTTGTGCAAATGATATAATAAATAATTCAAGTCAATTCAATAATTAAAGTCTATTACGTAATGGAGACTTCTCACCCAACTCATTAAGTTTTAGCACCATCCTGAGATCATTCTACATCTTTGACGTCAAAATCCACAGTAGTTGGCTAGAAATGAGAACCCTGCAAGAAATTGAAGGAAAAAAATACTGCAAAAATTATAAATCTGACGCTGTTTGCATTGTAAACTCCAAAACCTGACAAGCAACAGTCACTAAGCAGGGCCAGGACAGTGACTTTAGATTGTGGTACTGAAAACAGAATTTGCCATTGAAAACAAAACTGAAAGACATGTACAGGTATTGAAGAATTGCTGACAAATCATAAAAAATGCAAAACATCGCTTTTTTCAAATAAAAGCCACACTTTTCCTTTTTCTTCAGTCTTTCTTTTATTTCGACTGCCAGTCTTTTTCAGTTCCAGTCGTTTTCACATATTTTTTTTAGTTTCAGTTCCTCGTCACTGTTGTGGTGTGGTGAAGATTAGCACAAGAGGAAGTGGCATAAAGAGCACAAGTTCCATATAATCTGCCTACTGAGTCTGCCCGGAATGCCTACTAAGTAGAGAATGTCCCTCCTCCTGACCTGGTAAATACTCTGACACCTCTGGCATGACCACACACCTGCTGTGTCTGCAAATTCACCTGGAACTCCCACAGTCAAAGCATAACATTTTATCTAATGCTATTCTGGTTTGGCAGCATTTTGCAGGGAGCAGCACCAATGTTCCGATTAAAGGTAGACTGATGTCTGACCAACAGAATCATGGAATAAAAGTTTGCTTTAAATGTTGCATGAATGTGTTCCTAAAGTAGTAAAACAATAAAACAATTCATGTTTTCACGATGTTACTAATAACTTACACACAGAACAAACACAGGTTACACATGCCCACAATTATTATATCTCTACATTCAAACTATATCTCAGGCGAATACGAGAAAGTTAGAGAAAGGAATTTCACACAAAAGCTATTTTGCTATTTTTGTGTAACAGGCTGTTTTCCACAGACAGAACTGAACAGTGAGAGAACTGAAAGCTTCTCAAACTGCATTTTGGGCAGTGGAGATAATAATAAATCCAAACGGCAGTCTAATGTACTAGAATTTGCCTCCGTATGTTTATTGACTAAACTCCAGCAGTTATTTATGATGGGATGTAATGCTTCCTTGGTAGGAGATGAGGAGGCAGACAGCTTTGGGTTTTCAGTTTCATTTAATTGACACATACGCACAATTATATCGCTAAAATGTAAAAGAAAGCAGGAGCAGGGAACAGGAACAGCTGAATTCTGTCAGGGCTTAATTATAAATGGGGGCAGACTGTGTTTATGTCTTTGGAGTAAAAGTTTTGGTTAAGCCTTGACAAATTATTCCCAAATCAGATACTCAAGAAATCTCATATTCTATACAAACTTACATAACACAATCCTCATCATTTATTAGAACAATAATAATAATAATGCACAGAAGGAGCACAGAGGTAAAACGTTTACAAGAGAGTCAGAGAGATTGGACTGGATTCTTTTTCATCTCTAGCAGAACATACAATCATATTTTTCTTTCATAAAACCTCTCTTTCTTTTATATGTCAAAAAGCTGAAGTCAGATTCTAATTGGACCATTTTTGGCCCTGCCCTGCCTCTGATACTTGTGTAATTGTAAGCTGTAGACGGCAGAGAATATACCACACCGGGCTTAATGAACATATTGAGATGTCTCTGTAGAATAAAATTACAGCAGTCGGGGTCAGAGTTCAACTCCGGCCTTTCAGCTGCTAATTGGCTGAGCTTGAGATCTCTCCCAGAAGGTCCCGTCATAAGAGCCTTCAACGTCCTGCTTTTAGCCCTCTCCTTGTGACAGCTCAGAGCCAGCAACTGACCCACATCTACAGCACTGTACCACTGGTCATGGCTGAGCTTTTAACAGAACACATTTCCTTGTCTTGTATTTTTTATTACAGCCTGACATCAGAAATCCCAGTGAAATATACATTAAGGATGGTGTAAGCTTCAACTGTAGACAAAGCAGTTATAAATGTAGATATCCACGGCCTCTAAGGAAGTACCATATCTTCCTTACTATTCTTCTCCGTGTAATTACTCTGGAAAAGCAAAGGCTCAAACTAAACAGGTTTGCCCTTTACAATAGCCACCACAGCTCTAGAAGACCCTTGGAAAAACACAGTTAGCACACCCACAGTACCAGCTTAATCTTGGCTTATGTTGGGCTCTTTTCTGTCTTCACTGAAGGAAAAATCAGGAGCTGACAAGAGGTGCAGAGCTAATCTTCCCACAGTCAGGTTGCAGGGACAAGCTGGAGATAAGACGGGGCTACCGATAAGGCTGGAGACCCCTGCAGCAGAACCACGAGCTGCGAGAGGGGAGATCCTTGGACCTGATATAAAATGAAAGGAAGAGGCTCTGAAGCTCTGGGGCTAAGACTCCCAGAAAATTAATTATACCTCTGCCCCCATGCAGCCATCCTCTGCACCTGATGGCATTCTGCTCGCCTTCATCAAGTGCCTTGGTTGGAGAGGTTTGTGTGTCAACAGGCAGGGTTAGGTAGAAATGTCATGTTGGAGCAAACAAGTTGTCAGGAATTCATGTGAACCTGCAAGTAAGTTGCACCTAAGTGAGGTCTCTTATAATAATAATAATAATAATAATAATAATAATAATAATAATAATAATAAACTTTCTTTATCGAGCACCTTTCAAAAATAAAGTTACAATGTGTTTTACATCTAAGTAAGAACTTAAGATGCAACAATATAAAATAACAATTACCATCAGCTAAGACAAAGCCAGGGCAGTGGTGGCGCAACAGGTTAGGCCCCTGGGCTACTGATCAGAAGGTCAGAGGATCGAAACCCCACTACGGCCACTGTTGGGCCCTTGAGCAAGGCCTTTAACCCCTGACTGCTCCCCGGGCGCTGCACCGCAGCAGCCCACTGCTCCTAGTATGTATAGTTAAGGTTAACTTTGAATGGAATGGGTCAAATGCAGAGAAGGAATTTCCCCAAGGGGATCAATAAATGTTAGATTATTAGGTTATTATTATTATTATCATTAAAGCCAAATGATAAAAAGTGAGAAAGAAAGATTTTTAAAAAAAGGCCCATATGAAGATTTTTGTATGCTGGACAGACACACGATGAGCAAAATAACTCACCACCATGTCTGAGTATTTCTAACTCGTATCTGAAGCGTTCATCTCAAAAATTTGGATTCAGACTTCTCGAGTTTCACACATCACAAATCTAAGGAACCAATCAACTTGCAGGGTGAGGCTTTGTGTATTTTTGTTCTTTAGAAATGGTTCCTCGCTTAAAAACATATGGCTGAATTACTCTAATATTACAACCTGTCATTGTGTTGAGCTGGTGTGCTTGTGCTGCAGCGAGCTAGGAAGGGTTGGTGAGGAAAGAGGCAGGGATTTACACTTTCTAGACACAGAAACGGTACCATTTTAAAGTACATGAGTTTTCAGGGGTTAAATCAACACTAAGAGAGAAATGTTGGATTTGGAGTTTGCCTCCCTAAGATCTCCAGAGGGTGTCCAGGTTCATGGCGTCTCTTTGTCCCATCTTTCTATGTGAGCTGAGCTTGACACAAACACATAAACTCCTTTGAAAAAGTATTTTTCAACCTGATAATATATTAATTATGTTTACGGTACTCTCAACAATACACAGTGCATACAATATGTACCATTCTCTTGCTCCAGAGCAAACTAAGGTGAGTCAGACATTGATGGAAACTCTGAGAAAGTGGACTGCTCCGCTCTGTCAAGCTCACTGGAAATAAAATGACATTTCCCTAGAAACCCCAGCAACTGAAGGAAGTTGTGTACTGGACCAGCATCTTACCAATATCACTACATCACATGCATCAAAATCTTGCCAGTCCACCTCTTGTGTAAGGAAACATTTTATGCTGTGCTGAGTGCTGAACCATCATTGAATCTGACATCTTATTGTAACCCCACTGCGTTTAGCAATAACCTGTCACAGAGCGGAGAGCGATATTAGGTCATTATTCTATAACCGTGAATGTTCACACTTGCCTCGCTAAGTGTCCCCCTAAAAGTAGCTAGTGTTCTCACTTTGCAGACGGCTTGCATGTACTTGCAGCTGTGCTCGTGTAGGTCCCAGAGGGGCTTATTAGAGGGAATGGTAGGGCTTCTCACAACCTCAGCACACGCTTGCTGCTTCCCCTAACAACAGCCAGCGGAGAAACAGCAGATAGGTTCACAATTACCAGGCTCACGTCACCCAGACTTCAGACACATTCTCACTGCAGTGGCTCTGCAGCATTGAGCAGAAAGGTCACTGGCATGTTTGAAATTCTGTTTTCAAAGATTCTAATCATAAAGAGAATAGTGTAATCCACTTTCATGCCGCCATGCGCCGACTGTGTAAGGCCATATGAAGAGAGAGCAATCTGTCAGAGCCTTGTTAGCCAGGAGTCAAACTGATGGCAAAATCTGTACATGTCTGTCATGACAGACAAAGGAAATGAGTTATGGAAGCAATTGTGAGGGAGTATTTGGCATTATTTGACAGTGAAGAGTGACAGGGAAGGATTGACATGAGTGAGAGTGGGATAACATGCAACAAAGGTCCCACAAAGAAGGCCACGGGTGCAAAAACAGTAATCGCTGACTTAAACTGTAGTGGTTAATACCTTTCACCACACGCTAAAAGTAAGGATGACCCAATCAACTTCTGAACCCCCCACCCCCAACCCCCCACCACACACACACACACACACACACACACAATTTGATTAAAATCAATTCGATGTATATGCTTAACAACTGAATAGCTCTGTGTTGCATCCAGACAAAAGCTGCAGTTTTGCATCCAAGCTGTTCCTTAATGTTACATAGGTAGGCACTGTCTGAAATCTCGTGTCAAGAATATAGGGTGCACCGTGGCTCCACAAGCTTTAAAAGACAATAAAAGTCTGTATTCTCTATAGGCATGACAGCAAATGTATTGTGCACTATCTCTAGTTCCTGGTTGTGCCACCAGGTGGAGCCTCTTATTGTTTAATACTGTAGCGACTCAAGGAGGCGGTCACATGGACTATGAGCAGTTTCGTGTTGGCAAGCAGAAAGCAGTGTGGATGTAGGGCACCATGAAAAAGACTTCTATGACACTTAATGTCCTCCAGCCAGAGGTTATATATTTTGCGTAATGCATCCAGCCACAATTTGTACTCTTACTTTCTGACACCTGTGACTGTGATGTAAACAACTGATCAGGCTTTGATTGGTGCTGACACCAATCATCTAAAAAATGATGTGATCTATCCGGATCTGTGATATCAGTTCAGGACTTCCTTAGTTTAAAGGACATTTACTCATCATTTGGCCTATCTCAAGTGCAACTCTTCTTTGTTACATAGTATGTAGGTAAAGGATATTGAACCAACAAATGATTTCCAGCTAAATCTGACTTTAGTGTGATCACTCTCACTGCCACTTAGGGATTGTTGCACACAACAGTACCAACCACCTCATTCTATAGTGTATAAACTACTATAGTGGACAGGGAATAGCTATTACAGGGATAACTGTCCAATCCCCCCACTTTTTGATTTTCATCAAAGCTAGAGTCCATGGGTCTTTACACTAACTTCATCAGAAGTCCTGCTGCACATCTCATCCATCAGTTCAGCCATTGTTCTACACTCCCTTCGTGTACAGCTTATGGAAGCAATAACCCTTAACATCACAAATACTCCCCATATACTTCTTCAACTTTCCCTTCTGTGTACGGAATATCAAAAATAAATAAATAAATAAATAAATCATTGTCATTATATGGAATAAAAAGACCTGTGAAGCCTAAATTCAGTCTGTGTTGATTGGTACTGTTCATGTAAATCTATAACTGCCAGCATTATTTTCTCTCCTTACCTCTCTCCCTTATCTCTTCTTTAAGTCTGGAAATAGCTGGCATCATTGGAAATGCAGATCATGGGCATTCTGACAGGAAACTCTGAGGTAGCTGTGAGCATTTCCCCTGTCTAGATAATAGGGTTTAAATGGGATATTCGGTTGTGTGCATTCTGGTTAATTGGACATCAAACACTGCATGTACGTGAGAGATTAGACTTCTGAGGATATGTCAGAATAGAGGAGACTACGTATTTGCTCTCTATCAGATACTTTGTTCTAAATCTGTATTATTGGACAAGAAAAGCTTCTAATTCAATTTCTCACTTTAATTTACTAGGGGGGGATTAAAAGGAACTCCTGAGAGATGTTGCAGGATTATGTTATGGCACTTTCCTGCTGGTAAGTTTTCACTTCGGAATGGGGCATGTAGATAGCGCATACAGCTGGAGGAAGGTGTAGAGGAGACTTGGGAAGGATGGCGAGATGCAGGAAATTCATTAACTGTTAGTATACAGATCTCAAGCTTGACAAGTACCTAGAGAAAGCACATTTGCTTTTAAATAAAGAGAGTTTTATTTAAGTTTCATTGAAAATGTTTATGCTTATATTCCACAGATCAATTCATATTCATGCATTGTCTAAGTAAAGTAGATTTGCAAACCAAGTTACAGTAATATTATTAAAGACCGACTGATACTGGATTGTTGGGGCAGATGCCAATTTTAGGTAATAAAAAATCTAAATACTGATATGTCAGTTGATGTTCTTTATATACATTCATACATAGTAGATAGTATACATACTTAGTATTAGTGTTATAATTAAAAGGAAAAAAATATTAACTTTTAGGCAATGTGTATATCACAAACTAATTATCAACTTATTGTAAAGACATTGCTTGACTCCAAACCACTGTCTGCTCAGCTCTGATACATCCTCTGCTACATGTGCTGCAGACAGTGTTGACAGTATTGTAATGGGTCAGCTCCATTTCTAATGGCAAGAGTTGCACTCTGCTGAACTCAAACTATGTAATGCCATGGTTTCTAAATTACCCCAGGTATTGATAAGTCTGTGTGTATCGATAAGCCAAATTTGGTCTATAAAATCAGCTAATTGATAATCGGTAATCGATCAATAATTGATCATCAGAGAGCATGACAATTTTCCTGAAATCCATTTAGATTTTGAAATTTCTCATGTAAAAATTGTCATTTTTGCTTAAGTATGATGTGAGAGGTAGTTAGAGAAGGTCACTAAAACGTGATTTATCACCTCAAGTCCAAGAATACTCCACATATTGTGACAATCAGATAGATATGTCTTGTTATGGACCAAAATGATTCCATAACAGATGTCCTTCTGAATGTAAAACTGAACAGATAAGCCTGTAAAATCATTCCAAAGCAAATGGAAAATACACAATGTTTTGTTACTAATTGCCACACAAAGCCGTTATATGTGCATGCAATTTCCTTTTTAGACATGCTTGCAGCATGGCTCAAGTTATGACAGTGCGGATCTATTGGTTGTGTAGTTGCCTGTGAAATTTTGCGCTTCCCTGAGGATAAATCTTACAGATGTTGGTTCTCCACTGCAGATTGACATTTTTGCTTGCATGGAAATATCTTATCAAATGTATTGCCATGAATTTTATATATGTTGTGCCATGGCACCACCAAGATCTCTGGACCTTTCCTCTGACGTCACCATGATGCTGGCATGTTTGGCCTTAATTTGTGAAGTGAAAGTGAAATATCCTGACAACTATGAAATAATTAAAAATTAAACAATCTAAAATGCTAAACTAAGCTGGTGAATAAGTTCAACAATATATGGGCCAAACAACACGTTAGTATTGTCATTTTGAGCATGTTTGTGGCAAGCCATTTTGATATTCGATAAAGTTTGATTATAAGGAAATAACTTTACAGATATCGTCAGTTTGACTAGGCATAATTACACTGTGACTGCACTGTGACTAGTCGCCTTAATTAATATGACTCTGACTAGTCAAAACACCAGTCAGAGATATCTCTAATTCAGTTTTGACTAGTCAAAATACCAGTTGAAGACATTTCAAACGCCATTATGCCTAGTCTGAATTGTTGTGCATGTTGTGTCTGTCCATAGCTGCTCATGCAAGGCTTCCCACTGGATGCTGGAGTAGCAGAAACAATGGTGTATTGTATTATTTAGTACATAATATATTGTAATCTTGTCTCCAGACATACTTGAGGACATACAATAAAGTCTGGATGGGCTCAGAACAACAATCTCTCAGTAATAAAATGGTTTGCTATGTGCAGTGATGGTGGCAGAACCATAGTATGTTCAAAAAGTAAGCTGCTGCTTCTGCCTCCCACTTGATGTAGGACAATGTAGATATCTTGAATTGAGGCGACTTGAAGGTGTCTTGAGCTAAAGGTTTGACTAGTCAGAAATAAACAGTAAACACCTTAAACTAAATTTAAACCTATTCATATTTCAGCTGCATATATCTGTAATGAGAAACCCAAAGCACATGAATTTTTCAAAGGAAGAAGCTTTCTAGCTATTAAATCCTAAAATGGCTTGCCGTAGCATGATAGCATGCTGACATATGCATTTAGCTCAAGATACAACTGGGAAAAAACACAGCCTCGCAGAGCCACTGATGTGGATGCAGAGTCCTAGTCTTGTTAAGTTCCAAATAATCAGTATAACTGTTTGTACTGCCAGTACAGCTATCCGATGT
>OMNN01030965.1:0-20771 GCA_900302755.1 Chromis chromis | reverse complement strand
GTCTGAGAGGATATAAAAAATATAAAAACAAAAATCACAATTTCGGGATCAATTTCGGTCAAACACCAGGTATAACTCCACTGTCATCTCTTCCTGATTATCGGAATAAACAGTCCGGGTTACTATGGCAACAGGAGCAGCGCAACCAGGAATTCTGTAGTAGGCTAGACCGTCCCAATTCACTAGCACTCATGCAGCCCTTTAATTAGCCTTCACGTCTTTCGAAGGACGCAGCCTACGAAGGCCATGAAGGCTGCAGCCTTTAAGGCTGCAGACCCTGTATTGGGACACAGCTATTGTGTTTCAGTTAGTCTACACTGGTCCTCTTCCACAGAGTCGGCCATGTTGAACTGCCATGTTTCTACAGCAGCCAACAGTGGACAAACCAAACACCAGCTCTAAAGACGATCTTTCGTGTTATTACGTTGAAGTGATTGCCACTATAGGTTCTCCATCTCCTCATTCAGCCACTAAATCCTACACACTGGTCCTTTAAGCTTTCCCACTTCACATTCAAGGTGCATAGCATTGTAAACAAACTCTGTGTACTCCATTCACACTCACCTCTTCTTCTTGGTCACTATCAGTACATCATTGAAGAGATACAGGTAGTAGCTTCGGTTGGTAAAAGCTCTCCAGATGCTGAGCTCTTCAGTGGAGATGGCTAGCTCACCGTGCTTCTTCAGCCATCGCGACGATGACACCAGCGGAAAAGGCTGCAAAGATACAAAATGTATCTGTCCAGATGAGCAAACTGGAATAAGGTGTTTTCCTTGCTGTTTATATTTATACGTATAGCCAACATTTTACTGCATAAGTCAAACCCTGTGATTATATATTTACTGTATTCTCAAATGTGTCCGTTTAGAAACATACGGTCAACTCATACCTTGATTTTACCAAAATCCATTTGCTTTTGAATAGTGTACATCTGCTCTGTCCTCTCCATCCGCCTGGCTCCATCATTGCAGCTAGAAACCAACTGTTGAGAATATAATCATCACAATAATTATCATCAAAATCTCAAAGAAACATGTACGTCATGGTCCACAGTCAAAACACAAACGTTAGGCTACAGACTGCAATTCCTACATCCAGCTGAATTGTCCTCAGCATCTATACCTTGCTAATGGCTTGCAGTGCCCAAACAGCAGCGAAGTGCTCCGCCTTGTCCGATGGAGTTTTCTGGCAGATTGTCTGAGGAGAACACAGAGGAGAAAATCTGCAAATACCTGTTGCTGCAAATCAACATTATGCACAATCTCAATCTGGTGTTTGCCTGCATGTTTCTTGAATGTTTCTGATCCATTTTATTTTATCCTTTTACCCATACACATATGATAAGATGAGCAAAGTTGAAGCTTTTAACCCCAAGAACACCAAACGTACTGTCAAGCATGGTGGTGGTAGTATTATGTCGGTAGAACTGGTGCTTTACACAAAGTAAATAAAATAATGAAGGAGGAGGATCACATTCTTCAGGAAAACTTAAATCTTCATGCAAAAGGTTGGGTCTTTGATGCAGTTTAGTGTTCCAATAAGACAATGACCCCAAACACACAACAAAAGTAGTAAAGAAATGCCTAAAACAGGCTAGAATGAAGGTTTTAGACTAGTCTTTCTAAAGTCTTGACCCAAACCCGGTCAAAAACCTGTGGACTATGCTGAAGAAACAAGTCTGTGTCAGAAGCCAACAAACTTAGTAGAACTGCACCAACTCTATCTATTCCACAACAAGTGGAGTGGCCAAATATACATCCACAAACTTGTGGACAGCTACCAAAAGCACTTATTTGAGGTGAAAATGTTCCAAATAAGTAAAACACACTCCCCTAGCTGCAGTGAATAGACACTGTTTCATTTTTGGGGAGGTACAATCCACAGAAGTTGAGAACTGTTCACATAGGAAAGCAAAAATTAAACTCACATCCAGCAGAAGTGGTAGTCTGGTTACTCGCTGCATGGGAAGGATGAGGAAAGAGATCATGGGGAGGCCTCCGCATTCACTGCTACCTTCAATTTGCTTCAGGGTCTCTTTAAACGCAGTGTTACTAGTCCTAAAGAGGCACCATAAGAGAGAAATTCAGCTCACCCTGTTGTTTTACTGCAGAAACTCAACCGATTTCTTCTGCTACTCACAACAGCTTCTGCAGCGTCCTCTGCTGGAAGGTCTCGTTGGAGCAGTAGACAATGTAGGGTTCAAAGTGGCGGGCAGCGTGGATCTGAACAATATCGCTAATGTCCCGGATCAATGGGTTGTCATAGTGACGCCGTTCAAGGTCCTCAAAAAATCTGGAAATGGATTGAGAGGGGAGGTTAGAAAACGAGTAAAAGAACGGCATTTTCCTGTTTGTGAACAGGACATTTGCTGTGTTTATTTTGACATTCTAAGACAGGTACAAACTTGAATTTACAGGAAATTGTCACCTTGGGGTTATATTATTCTGACTTTCTTTAATTAGAACCTGTCTACACAGTGGTGTCCCTGCTTAAACCTGTTGTAATTTATGTGTTACTGGAAGAAAATACTTGTTTGTATATTTCCATGTCATAAACAGAACGACAAGCAGTCCTGAAAACACACAAGCTGATCGTTTCATGCTCCCACTACAATAAATACCAAACATATGTAATGATTTATTTTTGCTGTTAAATCCATTTGATCCCTTATGCCGCAGCTTTGTAAAAGCCTTTCCCTTTTTTAAATCTTCAACATGATAAATTACTTTTAGTCCTGCCCTTGTGAAGCGTCTTTCTAACAAAAAGGAGTAAAACGACACCTGAAAACCAGCCCAACCCTGGAAACAACTACAGGACCCAGATTCACATACAGATAGTGTAAGTCAGAGGTGTCATGAAGCAGCTTCAGAGACACACTCTGCCCTGCAGTTTCATTGATCCTGTTTTACTTGGAAACAGAACAAGCAGATCTCTTGCTACTGAAACTTCATCTATTTTCATTCACAATAAAGTAGCTTGCAATAAACAGAGAGTGCTCTCAAACATATTATCATCTTAAAGGGCCAGGAATACCATCCAGAGCAGCAGAACCAGTTTGGCAAGCGTGTCTTAACATGTTCATGGAGCCTACAGGATACTAAAGACATGCTAAGGGCAAATACTCTCCCTGAAAGTTCCAATCAGACTGTTAACTAACTGAAACCACATCTCAGTGGGAATTTACTGAAACTGCATCATAAAAAAACACATGGTGTGCAGCTCTATTGAAAATCTGCAAAGTATAACAGATGCTATATGTTGAATGAAATAACAATCTACTGCTGTGCTTCACACACTGATTAGATCTTTTTATTTACGAGGTACTGAACCTCCCAAAAAAAACTTAATAACACACACGCACATAAACAGAAGAGTGTTGCACTGACCGTTTGCTAACTTGGTGGATGACGGAGATATTGGAGAAGAGGTGATGGTGCTCTGTGGCCGTCATTGTCTTCCTCAGCACTTCGCTCGTCTCGAAGTGACGCACCAGGATGCCCAGGCTGTGCAGGTACGAATGCTCCGAGGTGATGATCTCAAAAATGGCCTGAAAATGGCCCAAACAAGTGTGCAGGTGAAGGAGACATTTGCAACATGAACATGAACCCACAGTGTGATGCTGTTAAGTTATTCTCTGAACTTTAAATGCACTTTTTCCACTTTAGTTCCCTTTATGTCTTTTCTTCTGTGATGTAGTGATTTCCAACATTTCCCAGAATTTATGCTTAGTGGTCAGAGAATAATATGCAATAGCCATGTATAGGACCCAGGGTTAGGTCAGATTACTTTGAAATGTAGTCAGTTACTGAATGCAAACAATATGATTTTTTTTTGCTAGATAGTAATGTAATCCATAAATGAATTTAAAAATGTAATCTAATTTGAAATTTTTGGATTACTTCTAAAGGAAGCACTGAAAATACAGCAACTTGTACTAAAGAAATCACACAAAAGCAGTAACAGCACAAACTACACGTGTAATGTGAGCCCTTACTGAAAATACTAATATATTATCTTCCATTTTCTACGTAAATAAAAATTGAATAAAAACTCTATTAACCATAAATCATCATTTAAAAAATAGATACCTGACAGGAGTAACTCACTTTGATTTGATACAGTATCATGAAAAAAAACGACATATTTTGAAGGTTTGATAAAAATATAATCGAGTAATCCTTGGCAATGTGACTGATCTGATTTTTTTCCAAATGTAATGTGGGTTGATTATACTGTAGTTTCTTATTTTGTATAACCTGATTATGTAATCCCATTACATTTACCTGACTCATAGTAAAACACATGCTGTAGCTGCAGTGCATTCTGATCTCTGCTTTCTCCTGACTAGTTTCTTCCTCTGTGCTGAATATTGCTGCAAAATGTTAAATTTAAGATTTGACACTGAGTCACTAAACTAAACAGACACACCACCAAGTGGTTGACTTGTAGCAGTGTGTTTTTACTGTAAAAATATTGTAATGTACTGCACTGTAATACTGTAATGGCGGCTTAGTTAATGTCTGTTGTCAGAAGGTGAGCTGTCGCATGGTGATGACACACCTTCCTCCTTCCTGTAGGAGTGAAGCGGCTCAGAAGGACCAAAGGGCACAAGCTGCGCTCCAATCAAGTACAGTCCCTCCCGACGCTTCTGCGCCAACATGGATTTTTCTGACTAGAATCTTAAAAATCTCAATAAGGAACAGTAAATGATATTGTGCCTGGTAGACCTGGTAAAGCTCTTGTATGTGGGGCAACATTTGTCACTGCTCAAATCTAGGAAAAAAAGTATTTCAGCTAATCTCAGTTGTCCCCAAACGTCTTCTATCCCTAGAAAGTTGCCATGCTTTAGCACTAAAACTAACCCCAAGTGGCGACTAAAGGTACAAAAGAGCAAGACAAGCACCTGCTCAGGAGTTTTCCTGGAGCGTGATTACTCTGGCAGGGTGCGGCTTTATTCAGGGACTGCAGTGCACACAGGGTGGACCTTTGGTATTGACACAGCATCTGACATTGAAGACTGTTAGCGAGGAAGCGCCACAAAAGGGAAAATCCACCTTTGTCTGTACAGACAGTATCAGTCTGTCATGCTCATTTGCTGTCCAGAAATGTTTGGTAATCAAATAAACTGGCTTTGTTGTTGTACTAATATTAATTGAAGCTGTTTAATCTGCTTCTGTTTTCATTCAGTGAGTTCCTGCACTGATAAAACCTCAGTGAGTTTGAACTCTGGGATCACAAAACCAATATATGACATTAAAATACATTTTAAATGGGAACTTCATCTTTATCTTTCAACAGAAACCCTTTGTGTGACAAACTGAAGGTGCAGGGTTGGAATTATGGGAAATGTAGGATCATGTGTTTTTCCAGGCTTGTCCACAGCAGGGACTAATACTAATGGCTTCTCTTGCATTCATTTTGACTATCCTTTTGAAAAAACACGGTGTTATGTAAGGCCCCTGACTTTACGTAAGTGCAGCACTAAATCCACCGCTGCACAATAAAAAAAAACTATTAATGGTTACTGCTATGAGCTTTTATTACTCCAGTTTTTATTGTATCCACACGCTAATGCTGTTTTTTTTTCTCCAGCTGAGTGCCAGAACACCAGAAAGAAGATGACGTAAAAACAGAAACCAAACGGCACTGCTGAGCTTATTCCTATCGATTGTAAAGCAGAAAATACCTTCTTTTTCTGAGAAAATGGCTGATTTTCAGCTGCAAATCAGTACAATATAGTATTTTGGTTGAATTCAGTGAATCTCTCTGCCCTTTCTGAAAAAAAATCTGATGTTCGTACACAGTCCAAGAAACTTGATATACTGTCTATATAGATGTACTATATAGTTGCATTTTTATAGCAATTTTTTTCTATCTATAGTTATTATTTTGATTTTCACTGTACTGGGACTGTGAGTACAGCATTTCGTGTCTATGTATGCAAGTAAATAAGAAATGACAATAAACAAATCTTGAATCTTCTCACTTGTGCACATTCGTGTATAAGACAGAAGGAAAAGAAGAGACAGAGGATTCAGTGGGAGGGAGAGTGAGGAGAATAACTCTGGCACCTACTAACTATCAACAATCTTTCTGCAGAATCACAGGTTGCACCTTTAAGAGCCAATTTGTGGTTTAAAAAATAAATAAATCAAAAACTTGTCACTGCACTTAACTTAAAATGCGACACGTCTCATGGCTCATTAAATTGCATGTTGCATGATGATGCAAAACGTTGAGAGCAGAAAGAAGCCTTTGTGTGTTCACTCTGATTATTTATTACTGAGAAATGTTAAGCCACTGAGCTGTGTAAAAGCCGCCCTGATTTCTGCAGCACGTTTAAGCAAGAGACATTCTCTTGCAGGATCTTTCTGTGCACATATTTGCACACAAACACATACATACACATGCACACACATACACACACTTACCTCTTGTCTCTTTCTCTCCTGAGGAGTGACCATTGCCAGAATACCTGTGTCCTTCACCTTTGTGAGAAAAAGGAAAAGAAACCAATGTATAAAGTCTTTCTGTATGTCTGAAATAAATACTGGCTTTGTAGATGTTCTGACATTAAGAGTAAACCTTTCCACAGTGTGTGTGGGAGTTACACATCTATAAAATGAATAAATCAAGAGTGTAAGCTTTTGTAATGCACCACTTTAAACAAAATGAAAGTTAAAGGTCAAAAAGGAAAAATATTTGATCAGAATAGCATTCTCTGTGGAAGGAACTGATGACGGAGACAGATTACTACACGTGTACTCTTGTTTAATCATAGGCTAAATGAAGTATGTGCCTTTATAGAACTCTTGTGCTTTTATTTCTCCCCTTGCACTTGGAGGTTTACCTGTGGCAGCTGGCTCCAGGTGAGCTGTGCAGGCCGGTAGCTCTTCACCACGATGCCCTGGTCCTCCTCCACGGGAGGCTCCACCACCACAAAGTCATCCAGCATCTCATCCTGGTTGGTGGAGTGCAGCCCCCGCTCACGGATCTCCTGGTAGAGGCGCGGCGTAGCTGAACATCGATGCCAACAAACATCACTTTAGTTTCATTTTTCAATGTTTTATTAAATTATTTATCTCACAGCGAGCCTATATGCATGCAAGATGCAAGATTCTGCCGTTGTTCACGCACAAATCTGCACTAACAAGAAGTAACAACAGATATTCATTGATACAACAACAAATAAAATGCTGGAAGTGAGATGGAACTTGTCAACAAGATGAGAAGGAACATGTGAGAATTACAGTGTGGGAGGTGAGAATGCATCTGTTTGTTAAAAAGCTGATGAGTGAGTTAAGTCAATGTGGGTTTGTTCTTGGAGTGTTTATTTACTGGAAAGACTATTAAATTAGTGAAAGATAACAGGTTTGATTGACAGTATATTAATCTGATTATGATGCTCCGACAAGAGAGGAGATCAAAAAATCCCCCTCAAGGACCAAATAGAAGCATAAATGTGACTGTTAGTTTCATTTTAACATAATCAGATAGTTGTTTTTAAGCAGCTGCACCACCAAGGACACTTCTTCAATCAACACTTCTCGAGTCCACATAATTATCACTGGAAAATTAATTTTACTAACACTTTCCAAAAAGGAGAGGTGGCAGCATGTGAAGATACACAATAAGTATTCATCGTCAGGACTCAGCAGATATTTAGCATGCCGAGTGCCTACGGAGTGAATGATTTCCTGTTTGTTCTTATTCTGCTGCCTCAAGCTGTCTTTTCTGCTGCATAAAATGGAAATCAGAGCATCCACATATCAAAACTAGCTTTCTACAAGAAGCTATTCCTTTGCGATCTAATGAGGAAAGATTTTGTCATAGTTACTTCCCAGCTATTTGTAGTCCATATTTAGAGAAGCAGACAGAGTGACACATGAGTGAACATACCGTCTTTGAACGATCCACGTTGGTTCTGGTTCCTCTTTCTCCCAAAGGTTCGCTAGAGAAGAAACAGTTTAGCCGGAGTTATCACTGTGGAAACCAACTCAAGTTTTCGCTCATTCTATCTTCAGCTCTACCTCTTTTTTTTAATCCCTAAATGTGCATTTTTAGGTATAGTCTGGTAAAAACCCTACGAGGACTTCCTCAACACTAGTCTGGAAGGCAGTTGTGGAAATGTACCATCATCCCTGTGACTCAAGGAGAATTTGACAAAGGTTATCGCCAACGCTGATGGCTGTGACCTATGAAGAGGACACCGGGGCTCCATGCTCATCTAACCTTATCTTATTTATCCATCTTACTCACAATATCAGACTGAAATACTTCAACAAGGTTCTGGTGCATGAAGGTCTTAAGAAATTACTACTTCTATGATTTTAATGCTCAACTACAGGAAAAAAGACTACTTCTGATAAATCTGTGTTACTCTCTTTTTACTACATTTGAATGAATATAACTTTATGGTAAATGGAAGAGACCATTAGTACCTTCTGTCCAGGGCTGCGAGCCGGACTAGGACTTGGCGCTCTGTCCTCTCTAACAGGTTTCAGTGTGGATTTAGGCCCCGGTCCTTTTGTCATGGCTTCGATATCCAGGCTGGTCACTGCAGCTCTGTACGACTTGTTCCTGCGGTTTCTCCTCAAAGCGAATCCATCTCCGTCGCTGTCGTAGTCCTCCCAGGACACGTCCGGCCCCTGCGTGGAGTGCCGGCTCCGGCCCCGGCTGCTGGAGTGCTCCAGCCCCAGTGGGAACGTCACCACCGTGGTGTGGTGTCGGTTCTTCGGCCGGCTGGAATGCACCAAACTCTTGGGGATGAGCTGGTGAGAGCCGACCTTCATGGCCGCAGGACTCTGGGTGCTCAAAACCACCTGCTGGGGCACCACAATACTTTCCACTACATCAGCCTGGGGGTCAGATGTGTCCGTCTGGGGTGTGAGGGAGCTTGGTGGTTGGTAGCCTTCATCCCCCGGCTCAGATATGTGGAGTTCTGTGGAGAAGTGACTCTCCAGAATGAGATTGGCCTGTTTGGCCATGAGGTTGTCTGACTGGCTGTGGGACACTTTTCAGCACCTACAACATTGGAAGAAACTGCGGACAAGGGGAGAAAAAGTACAGCTTTAGATGCAAAACCAAAAGACACAAGATCAGATTACATGTAGGAAACATCTGCGATAAAAGTCTGGGTTTTGGTGACCCACTCTTGCATTTCAACCTGTGATCCCACTCGCCTCTGAGTTGGATGGAACAGCTAGTTGTGTCCGCCAACAAACTCACAACAAGTCGACCTGTGACTCACCACTCACTCCTCCTACACTGCACTTGCCCACACACAAAAACACACAAGCAGCCCTGCTCCGGTGAATCTGTGCTGCACGGAAACTACACACAACTACAATATTACTCTTATAAACATGTTATTATATGTACTTGAAAATACATTAGACGCTATGGAAATAACCTTCCTCTGGCAATTAAAAGTTCCTCCTCCATTGACATTTGTAAGAAGAATCTTAAGATGTACATGTTTTCATTGGCTGGTAGTTTTTAATGGTCCTAATTTTTAGTATTTTATTTATTTTAACTTTGACCTTACAGCTTATTTTCCTGTTTGCCTTGTTCTATTATTTTATGCAAATGTATTCTCTTATTTTTGTTGCTGCATTGCTGTTAACTTCTACTTGGTCAACTCTGGTTGTTTTGAAAACGTGCCACATAAACAAACTTGATTTGATTCACGACAGATGGTAAGAAATGAGGTCTAAATGCAGCTTTAACTTTCACAATAAAATCAATCATTTGCCTGATTTGAGTTTCTTTTTCTGGTGTTTCTATCGCAGGCTGGATTTCCAATAACTTCTCCCCGCCTGAGAGACGGATTAGGGTGGGAGAGAAAAATGTCCGCCTCACATTCCCATGGTTCACAACAGCGAGGTGACACGCAGTCCACGGAACACGGCAGCGGTCTTACCTGATCAGGTGAGTCTCAGCGGCAGCAGCAGCAGACTGTGTGTTTCGGTGGCACCGGAGCTCAGTTCTGCTGGTTCTGTCCGGTTAAATAGTGCAGCAGCTGTATTCCTCCGCTGCTCCCTGTCACATATTCCTCCTTCACTCGCCCACTTCCTCCTCAGTCTGCAGGCGCCCATTAACACCGAGCCGCCTACGTCACTACAGGTGATCGAGCGTCGATCAATCATCGATAAATGACAGTTTACACTCACAGGTAAATAAGCAGCTCCTCACAGGAAGTTAGTGTCATGTTAAGCCGCTCATATTCAGTAGATGAGATGTTGGATTAAAGTCCTGGCTCCATATAAAGCCTGAAAAGTTTTCAAAATAAATGCGTTTTAAACGCAGGTAGAGTTTAAACTTACTTATAATCATTTTTGTAAAAACACAGAGATGTTGCTGCTCTCAGTTATTCCATCTTTTGTCTATGCAGTTTTTGTTTGTTAATTTTGTTGTTGACGTCTTGCCGTAACAGGTAACAAATAGCTCTTTGTCTCCCCCCGGTGACCACTTGGAGACATTACACCCATCGAAGAATATAACAGTGACAAACTATACATATTTGAAAAAGTTTATTAAAAAAAAGTAACTGAAAAGACTAAAAATAAAACACAGATATTAAAATTATTTAATTTAATTTAAATGTTTTTGTATTTTAGGGTGCTTTTCAGTGACCATCTTCTAATTTTTCCTTCATGTTTGTGTTCCTACAGTTGTTTTTTCTTACGCTGTTAGTATTTCTTCAACGCCACAGGTTTCAGTCGGCTGTTTGATTCTCACCACCCACTGGAACATGTAAAAGAGGAAAATACACATATTAAGAAACCACTGAGAAACTGTGGCTCTCCCAACTGGGCCTTCAGCAAATCAACACAGGATCTGGAAAACACAACACCACAGAAAAATGTTGATAGATCTCCCCAGAAAGTTTCACCATCATTACCATCTTGAGTCACTCCTGACATGGCAGTCATATCCTTTGTTGTGTAAACTGGCAGCTCCACCACCATTGTTACGGTCACTGGACCACCTGGTTTCACAACAGACATCTGAAACTCCCCATCAGTCAGTTAGGACTGAAGAAATCTCTTGGATGAGAAGTGAAATGTCTTCAAGAACCAAAACGAGAAGTAAAGTTACTTTCTGCTGAAGCTCCTATTTAACATGACCCGGATGACTGACAAGCTTATTAATTCTAATGTCTGAACAAAATTTAATTTAAATTACTGCTGTGGTTCTGGGATCCAGTGTCAGTCAGTGTATGTGATGCCAGTTTTATGATATTATACCAATGTGAACCTTTTTTTACATCATCAAATGCGTTTTCAGCAACACATAAGCACCGTTATGGGGTTATTTCATGTACTCCTTAAAATGATACACAAACTACAGAATTATGCACCGCTATGTTATACTATTTTCCATTGTGGAAAGCTATTTATGTTTTATTTTTCAGTGGAACTTTTTTATGTGCCTTTATTTATTTATTTTTAATAAAATACAACTTTTTTCTAAACACAAATATTTCAATTCTAATGTCATGTTTGGTTTTCAATGCTAAATGTTATTTCCTATGTCAGACTATACTGACACTGTTTCGGCTCCATACCTTTCCGCTGCGTCGACAAAAACGCATTACGTCACCCGGCGAGCTGGGGCGCGCGAGCACACAAGTTGAAATGAGGTGAACCTTGAGCCGCGCGCTCAGGTGCGGAAGAAAAAAATGGAGGGAAACCTGGATCTGTTTGTGGCTGAATTCTCTGAATTACACGACACAAGTTTGTATTTGTAACAAGAGCTTCGGAGGAAAACATGTTTCCACCCGAGGAGACATGTCAGGTGTGTTTAACCTCTTTATGCACAGGTGGTGGTTTTAACAGGCATGTTTATGTTGTAGGGAGGCAGTCAGTGTAAACATAGCTTAGGTTCGTTTCACTTCAGTAGCTCTAGATTCGTTCGACGTTATTGTCATTGCAATGCTACTTTGTACAAGTACTAAGACAACGAAATGCAATGTAGTGTCTAACCAGAAGTGCAAAAACCAAGCCATGATTTTTGTTTTCAAGGAAATCCATGACCTTAACTGGGAGGCCTTAGGTGAGTTGGAATGGAATGACTCCACAGTGTAAACAGTATGGTCCAGTGGTATGAACACACTAAGCATATAAATATATTGGCTATAGATAACAATATAAAGAAAGATACATGTACAGGTAGGGATGAATAGCGGTATGAACAGTTTGAATAGTACAAGATAACTGCAGTATATACACATTATGAACAGTATGGACAGTATTAACAGTACCTGTACAAGTTTCTTAGTTGAGGTAATGAGGTGCAGAGTTATAATTCTCTTACAAAATCCACTGAAATATGAACGCAGCATGCAAATGGCCTTCTGTTTTTGACTTAATAGTTAGAAATTTCATTTCAGTATCCTGTCCTAGTTAGAAAAGCAGTAAATTCAGCCAACTGTGAGCAAAAAGCTTTGAAGCTGTTTAACTCGTAACTATTTATTGACCGAGTTTATCCAAACTCTTGTCAGATGTGTCTTTATAGGACTATGATCAGCCTGAGTGACCAGTACACCGAAACTTCTATGAGTGACTATAAAATACCACCTTAAATTGCAGTTTTAATCAAACGACTCAATGCCTCAGATGACAGAAGCATGACGAAGACAGGCCGTTGGCATGATGGACGCAGCATGTCGGTTAGGGCTGTATTCAGGCACTTAAATGTCCACAACTCCTCCATTTGTCGTGTAGGAAATCATTTCAGATAACATGGTACGACAGAGTCCCCCAAAATATCCACCAACTTCACCGAGCCCTTCAGGAAGAGTGATTCCACAATCTACGTACTTTATCCTTTACATCAAAAAGAATAGATTGAATTGCTTTTGTCCAGTATATTGTATGAACCTAGTGATGTATTCCTGCTAGAAAGTTGGAAAACTCTGATTATTTTTGCTCTGCCCTTTGCAACTCCCCCGTGGGATTGGGGAGTGGGGGTCTAGTGGTTTGTGAAGTGAACTTGTAACTGGTGGGTCGCCGGTTCGAGCCCCCACTGGCAAGAGGTTGAGGTGTGAAAGTGAGAGCGACCGCTTGTCCCAGTCACCACCACTGTGGGCCCTTGAGCAAGGCCCTCAACCCCTGACTGCTCCCCGGGCGCTGCACCGTTGCAGCCCACTGCTCCTAGTATGTATAGTTAAGTTTAACTTTGAGTGGCATGGGTCAAATGCAGAGAAGGAATATCCCCAAGGGGATCAATAAAGGTTAGATTATTTGTTTATTATTATTTATTATTTACATGGTTTAAGTTTTTTCACACAAAAAACTTCATAATCTTCCTCAAATTTGAACATGGCCTTTAAAATAATTCTTTCAAAGTAGCAAAAAGTAATAGAAAATAATATAAAAGCTATAAACTCTTTTTGCAGTATGTGTATTTCCATTTTTACTGTGTTATTATTATTATTATTTGGTTATTGGTAATTTTTGTGTTTTCAGTTTTATCTCAGTGTAATTTCTCTTTCTTTTCCTAAAACCCAATTTGCCGTCATCTCTTAACAATATAGGTCAGATTTATTATGGGGATGTACAATAATGTGTGTTTTGTCGAAGGTAACACAAATCAAACATTGTTTGGTGATTAAAGATTTATTTTCTTCATTTTTAACAGTCTGAAAATATAATTATACATGATTTTGCCAACATTCTATTCAAGCAAGGCTGAGACATGTAATATAATGCAATATGGAAACAATGAAATGACAAAATTCTAAGGGTCGCTATGTACAGAGTTTTTATATATATATGTATATATATATATATTTATAGAAAATCAAATGGCAATTACATTTACATCATCTTCAATTTCAATGTCATATGGCATCCGATGAAAGTGAATTAGAATATTTCCAAATAATCAAACCACGGTATTTGCTTGATACCCTATATTTGTAAAAATGTACATCCAGCGTAAATGAAGTAAACTCAGGATGTTTGAATACCTGTGCACCATGATCACAACGGGAGCATTGTTTTTTGTGAGGTTTACTTGCTCCTAAATGTCAGTGTGCAGATTTGTGCACTGGTAAAATTGAAAATCTGTGTGTCTCTTCTCGGTTCGGCCAAAATATTCTGCACAGATTTGCACAAAACAGTTGGACTTATGCCCGATTAATAGTGAATCCTTAAATACTTAAATCCTGGAGCTGGAAGGAGCTGTTTAGAAATGTAGAAATAATGCATGCTGTATAATAACCTGGCATTTGTGTTGGTTCTGTCATGAAAGAGTCTTATTAGTCCTATTTTTTTAATCACACATTTGACTACATATGTTGGGGTCGAGTATTTGAAGTATTAATTACTAAAACATAGCTGGCATCGTCTGAGGAACAGTACTTTTTTGATATGCTTGCCTGTGGCAGACAGAGAGCACTTTACAATCTGTAAGCAGATCTGCTCATCAAAGATTTAACTCCCAGGTTAGTGGGACAAAGGCCAGAACAGGACAAACTGATGTCTTTTCTCTACTTTTGCAATATTCAGGGTGCAGATGAGACAACTGGTGCAAGATGCTGTTTATCTGATGTGCATGTTCTGTTTTTTGTCATTTTTTCTTTTTAGAAAGGCCATATCCATGTAGAAATCAAGCTTTATGTGTCTTTTCTTTTGTTATTCTTTGACAATTCTGGGCCGCCGGTTTCAAGTATTAATACACCACAACATGCTTGATACACATTATGCAACACATGCACACAACATTTCACATTCATGATCACAATAGCTTTTAACATTTAGGTCACATATTAAGAAATTAAATTGGAATTTTGCAGCTTTTTTTTTCTCCAGTGGAAAAGTAATAAAATTCAATTTGCACAGCTACATAATCTTTGCATTATTTAAAATAGATTTTTTATTTATTTATCGGTATTCCAAATCCACAGAGAGATGACAACAAGCTTAACTAAAGAAGCAGATTAGCAGTGTTAGGATTTGCTTCTTACGAGAATTACAACTCTGGCAGTAAAATGAAGCCTAGAAAGTGCTTCTATGAGCTCGATACAAAAATGTCCTGACTAAGACGTGATAAAGATGTGATACTATCTACATACAGAATGCATTAGCTGCTTCATGATGTAACAAGCCTTTGCTGTTGGAGCTACGTCTCCATTCATTACATAACGGTGAGTGAGGCTAATAAAGGGACAATGTAAATGCAGTAACAAGCATTTTTAGCCTCTTTTAATCTATCACAAGCCTCTTAAATCTACTATATGAAATATTTCTATTTCATGTTTTCTAGTGATTTGTAGGAAAGCAGATAAAGATAATTTAGGACATGCATTTATAATAAATGTCTTAAGCAAGGGGAGTCAGTGCATGTCAGATCTGTTGTGAATGCTAAAAGACTGAGAGTTTGTGTCCATCAGACTTTCAGTGGGAGGTGTAGGATCATTCTATTGTGTTTAACCCTGCACGAGCCTCAGAGCCTGTATGGACAGCAGCAACAACGGCGCTGGCTGGTGTTTCTGGAGACCAAAGAGTAAGACAAGAGTTTAGACGAGCTCTGCCCGGCTGTCCGGTGTTGGGTTGGAGGATCGGGGAGGATGAGGTTCTGGGGAAGGTGTGTGAGGGTGGAGAGCGCTGCAGGGCAGTGGAGGGCGAGGCGATCCAGTTCACTGTTTGGCTATATCCCCTTTCTTCAGAATGATCTGCCGCTGCCAGGGGGCCAGTTTGGTTTCATCGTAGCCCATGGTCCGTAGTCGCTCCTGCTCCGTCTTCTCCTCTACCTCCTTCGCCTGTTTGGCCTGTTGCTCTGCTTTTCTACAGGCATTCATGAAGAAACAAAACAGTAATTACAATTGTACAGTGAGCATACAGTACATGTTTTCTTCACTTTTTAGTCGTTAGTTACAATATATGTACAATTTTATGCTTTAACAGCCTCCGTTTTGATAGTTTTGGACAAAATCTTTGAACCTGCAGTGATTTGCTCCCATTTCGCTACAAGGTTAGGTAGCCTACAGCTGTTGCACTGGCTGATAAAGACGGTTGATGGGACTGAGGTCAGGGCTCTATGCAGGTCAGACCAATTCACTAAAACTAAACCTGCAAAACCATTTCTTCACAGTGTAAGTAAAGGACTTTACCACAAAGCTGGAAGCACTCATTTGTTCAAAATATCATTGCTTGCAGCTGCATTAAGATTTCTCTCCAATGTAAGGAAGGACTTTCCAAACCATAAAAAAGCACCCCCTGTTTTTGTGTACTTTTACACTGGAATGTCCACATGCTTTAGCCAATATAGTGTGTTTCTGCATTGATCTGTCTTATTGATGTTTTTTTACAGCAAAATTGCAACTTGGCAGAGCAGGTAAAGCACAGGTGAAACAGATTTAAACCATGGCTCAGTTCCAGCATGTGTCCCATGGCAGTGATCAAGAAACTGGCTCACCCAAATGTAATGCATTTATTTTTAATGTTTTAGTTACACCTGATTTTTCTGCAATGACGAGCAAAAATGTCTGCTGCAAAAATCACTTTTTGAAGTCAGCAGGACGACAAAAAAATGTATGGCTGGTTGATGAAGAAATTCTGTGACTTGAGTCCAAGCCAGCTGAAGGCTGACGTAATATTCAGAATTATTTCTCATTAAGATCACCTCTAGTGAAAATTATGTTTTTTACCTTGTTAACTTGTCCATGTGATGTTTTTTTTATATGCTAGAAGACACATCATGAGTAAAATCATAGCACTGGTTGAGCATTTACATGGATGGGATTATTTTCATGGAAAAATGTTCAAATCTGTAACTTTGATAGACAGAGGTAAGCTGTTAGGGGTTTAATCAATGACTGAAGAGAGAATTTGAAGTAAGTTGAAAGATGTGACCATTTTTCACCACTAGATGGAAGACTTGATCTCACAATTATGATGACTATAATATATAATATAATATGAAAGTCTAGGGATTTGTTATTTTCACATTTTGTGTTATGTAAATGCAGAACAAATAAAATGTTCTTACCTTTTTTGTTCCCTGTCACATCAGGAGATTGTAAACATAAGAAAAAAGGTGTAAAAATCTCAAACAGCAAGAACAGTTAAAGCTATAAACACATGATTCAACCTTAAATGAAGATATTTGAACAATACTTCACTGTAAGGATGGGTAAGTGCAGCTGTATAGAATTGCAAGATGAACCAAACTGTCAGCTTTTCTCAGATAATTATTGAAAGCAAGAGGTTAGATGCCTGCAACATTTTGTCTGCCATCTAAATATGCATCTCACAAACCATCTTGCGTTAAAGCCAACTAATTCTGTAAATTAAACCCACACATGGCCATTTAAAACCACAGTTTTGATTCGGTCTAACTTTCAGCTCCAATTGGCCACATTTTTATGGAAAACATTCTGTTAACAATCTGTTTAAGCAAGTCTGTGGCTCAGGAAACTGTAAAATCATGCAGAGATTCATGCTGAATTACATTAGATTAGGCAAGAAGAATATGCTAAATGTCTTTTGAACATACTGTTGGCACAGGTGGTGCTTGTTCTGGGACCAAGAATAACATTCTGTGCTTTGCAGTGAATTAATTTGGCAAAGCAGGCATTTTATTTGAATCACTGATAAGTCATTGATAAGAGGTTTCAGCAGAACTGCATTAATTATTCTAGCAGGCAAAGCATAAAGTGTAAATAAAAAAGATCCGTACAACAGAGCTCTTAGTGCAAAATTACAGTATGTTCAGACGCCGAAAATTCAAAGCAGCATTTGAAAAACACCTAGTCCAACAAAAGACTTTCTTATGAGTCCATGGATCTGTTAGGAATAATAGGAAGTTTTGGTGGGATAATGGTGCAGACAATGATTTCTTGGCATTGGGTCCAATCTCATACTGTTTTAATGCCAGAGCATATCCAAACACTTGCTATGAAGAAGTGCACTTGTTAATTAAAAAGCATTAATCTGCCGCCATAAAAATCAGCAGGAAGTGTTTTATGCTGTTACATTAGTGCAGACTATAATTCAGGCTCAACTGCAAGTGAGAAATTCCTAACTGGAGCAATACAATATACTCAGTCTACTGAAGCATCAGGTCCATACTTGCAAGGAAATCTTGGTGAAGAGGCACCCAAACAGAAACAGATGCAGGCATTAGCATATGCAGTCTCTTTCAAGTGACCCTGGATATAAAATAAGGTAATAGATAATCAGATGTGCAGAGCAGCACCGCATCGCTACTCACCTCTCTTCATCCATTTTCTTCTTCATCATGTCTCTCCTCCAGGCCGGCATTGAAGCCAGGCGTGCTGCCTCCTCGTCAGCCTGTGAGGGCACAGAGGGGTCCGGGAGAGACAAAGATAGGGGCCCAGACTGTCAGTAAAGAGTTTTAACTGTATAAATAGACCTCATATCCTGCTTTGCATGAATTCATCCCCTGGTGGAGAGAACACCCTCCAATAAGTTTTAAGATTGTTTTATTTCAAACATCTGGCAAAGGTTCTTCTGTCAGTTACTATGCTAAATATCAATCTTGGAGGCACATCTGTACATTTTTATGAAGAATATTCAGGCTCTAAAGCACTTCCAGTTCCATAAACTGCATCTGGTGTGTAAAACATTTCATTAACCAAAGATTTTAGTTTTGAAATACTTACATCAGGTTGTTGCAGTTTGTTTCTTTTTCTTTTGGGGGGCATTTTCAGGGTTTTACAAGGAAAAGGTTGTTGCATTATTTTTATTTTTTTGTTTTACAACTAGAATTGTGGGGTTGTAATATTTGTTGTGTCAGGAGCTTTGAAAAACAAATCTATCAGACTCAGGTAGACAGTCAAAGGTGCTATTTCGTGCCTTTAGTGTCATATAAATCCTCCCTACATGCTGAAAAAGTCATGCAACCGCCTGCACAAAGAAAAAGCCTATTTCTTCATATGTATTCTCATAGGTTCGTTTTTATACAAATGGGCTTCATGGAAGACTGAAGAGCGGAAACATAATAGTACATTGTGCTGACCGGTGTATAAACTTACAAAAGCAAACAGCAATATGTACTCTTCTCCTGTTTTGTCTGCAATAAAATAAAGCCTTTTAAATGGACCAGACAGGGTTCTGCATGATGTTCTCTGACTGTGCACAAATGTAACTGGATCTTTTTTTTTCTCTCTTTCAGCCTGTAACTGGAGGTGGAGCAGGAGGAGAGAAAGAGGGCAGCCATCTTGGATTTCTCATCTATGCCTGACGAGATACATTACCCTTTTTGCATTCCTTTTACTGAAGGATTTCACTTGCCGGAGCAAACGTGAATCCAGGTAAGATTATCTGCAGAGTTAATTTTTTATGATTCCCCTGGGAATTTCAGACCAAGAAAAAAAAAACCACCCAATAATCAGCCAATAGATTTGTGGAAATTATGGTTTTGGTAGTAATCAATTTACATGGACACAATTTGGATTGTGTTAAGACTAGAATAAGGCTTTGTAGGCCAGTGACATTTCTCATATGTTCACATTTTCAGCTTATTGATGTGTCATATCTCCTAAATACCAGTCAAACCATTGGGTACTCATAGCCACTAGTACTGATCCTGAGCTGCATGCCACTATGCTTATGTTTAAACTTTAACACTGACAATCCTGACATTGTTATTACATTGCTCGCATAAATACATCTGCAATCGGAAATAGTAAGAATTTATAACTTAAAGAAAAAAGAAAATGAATGACATTGGGTTTTCAAATAGCAGAATACCTTGTTAATACTACTATGTCACACATTTTCAACCCCTACATATACTGAACAAAAACATAAGCACAGGATGTAATATTTTATTCAATTCTATTCATTCTTTTTAATAGAGGAGAAAAAGTATTCGCTGTTTCAACACATGCCATTTCTACAACAGAATGGACGTCTATAAACAACCCAGTATGCACTATGTTGGAAATGTTAATGGTCAGATTGAGAGTGGGATCACAGGCCAGAAATGACAAGTTGGTAATAAGTTGTATATTGAGGTTGTGGATGCTGCTTGTCAAATATTGTCTTACTTTTCCTGAAGGACTTGGTGGACATTTAGGGGGACAGGATCATGTTGTTGGACACGTTCATCCAGAGCATCATGTGGCAGATTACCATGCTGCCTGGAATAATTTAGTCGTTAAATGCTGGAGTTGTGAACATTCTAGTACCTGGTTTTTGACATGCAAGCATCCACAGTTATCGCCCTCTCCCACGATATGTGTGTCCTGCCTGCACCTGCAAACATTCTTACCATTCAAGCCCACATAATGTAGAGTTCCATTGGTTTTGGGATCTTCTCCCATCTTGAGTAGTGTTCATAAAGAGATGCATACGAGTTGATAATAACATAGCAAAATTGCAATTGTATTCATGAGAATTACAGACATTCTAGAGCAGCAAGTATGCATTTCATACATTCCTGATAGTATAGTATGTCTTGTAATAAGTCCAGGAAGTAGTGATTTATCTTTGATGGCGACCCTATTTGACTGCAGCTGAGCAGGAATGTCACTTTGTCACAGTTGTATATCAAAACTTTAGCACATCTGTCACAACAAAGTCCAGTTCTTTTCTTCCTCTGTCAGTAACAACTGGAACATTTGACCACATGTCGGACCTGCCTTGTTTTGCTTTTGTATCACAAAAATGCGCTTTATTCTTCTTTTCAACTGTAGCAGCTCTTTTTTGACAGCCGCTGTCACCTGGAGGAAAATTGTGTCGGTACCTGTGGTAATATATTATATATATCAATATATATATATATATATATTCTAT
>OMNN01030963.1:0-16270 GCA_900302755.1 Chromis chromis | reverse complement strand
CTGAACCCTTGAATTAAAAATGTAATATAGTAATAAAATATTTCCTGCAGCCTCGTGCAACAATTTTAAGCGGGTGATATCACACACACACACACACACACACACACACACACACACACACACACAAGCAGGAGAGTGACCCTTTGCCATTCCTTTGACCAGTAATATTTGGGTGAACTTCTCCTTTTGAACAAGGACCAAATCCCTGTTGTGGACTGTGTGCTATGCACTGGACAATGCCCCGAAGATTTAACTGTATCCAGACCTTTTTTGTCAGGAATTGTTGACATTTGTGCGATGTGACAGCATTACTTTCTTTTCCCTCTGCCTACAATTTCTGACTCGTTGGTAATAAATGTTTCTCCCCCAGCGCTGTTTAATTTTCATCTAAGCATTTCAGGAGCAGGTTAAAGAATGAAATGTGAGCAGAGTTTAAGGTTTAAGTATGTTAACAGCCCCTCACTCTTGATTTACAGCCTGAGCACCGAACAAATGGAAAGTGGACTCGGCAAGGATAGAAAATATTCTGTGGGAGAGAAAAAAGGTGTTGAAATACAGGAATTTTATTTTTGGGAGACTATTTTACCATGTATGTATATATCGATTAGGCATAACATTATGACCACCTGCATAATATTGTGTTGGTCCCCCTTATGTGCTCAAAAATGTTCTGAACCATTGGGCATGGACAAGAGGACCTCTCAGGGTGTCTAATGGGGTCTGGCACCAGGATGTTGGCAGTGGATCCTTTGGGTACTCTGGCTTGTGCAGTGGGGCCTCTGTCAATCAAACTTGTTCCACTGCATCCTGTTGATGATTGATCAGAATGGGGTCTAGGAAGTTTGGAGGTCAAATCAGCATCTTGGGCCATTGTCCAAGATGTTCCTGATTGTTTGATGTTTTTGCCATGTGGTGGGGTGCATTTTCCTGCAGGGGTAGGCCAGTGACATTTGGGATTGCCATTTGCATGAGGGAGTGTGCTTGTTCTGGGACAATGTTTGTTTGGGTGTCTAAAGTCTCACCAACACGGATGGCAAAATCCAAGGTTTTCCAGCAGAACCCCACATAGTACCAATATGATCAATGTTATTCACTTCACCTGTCAGTGGTCATAATGTTGTGGCTGATCGGTGTATATATATTCATTATTACACTTAAATGTGTGTTTTTGTGTGTGTTTTTTTTAACAGAAAGATGAGGAAAAGCAATACTAGTGCTTCACTGAGAGTAAACGGCTTTTTGAGGCTGAGAGTGGATGTGTTGGTTTATTGTAAATAGGAAATAACCGGTGTTGATGCGTGACAGTCATTCCAGTGCACTTTAATCAAGGTTATGAAGAGCTGCAGGGCCAACACATTGTGTGTGAGTACAGTGAGAAGGTCTGTGTTAATTGAACAGAAAAGCGCACCTCATTCTGGATCTATGAATAGAACAGGATAATGCCGTGATGAGGAGGACCCTTTACAGCTTTTACGTGTAGAAAACAGTTTCTCGCTGCAGTCTCTTGACATTTGTGTTGTCATGAAAGAGTCTGTTCACCCAAATTCTACGTTTTCTCATTTACCTCTTGTTGTATTTGTTTAGCGATGCAGCAACAGGTAGCTTTGGTTTTATTTTCGCAGCAATTAAACCTGCAGTGCAGAACTTTTGTCTCCCTCTTGTGGTAGCGAGAGTAATTACACAGATACAGTACAACGTATTCCTCACTATCGGTTATTTAGTTTTAAAAATGTAATTCTTCCTCTGTATGCTGAGTTTTGTTTCTGCCTGGAACATCAGAACTTTTTCTTAAATACTTCCTAGGTTTTTGCGCCGCTAGTTGTTGTAGCCTACTCCATCTCCATCTCTGTTGCAATGGTTTCTTTCCTTCTCGGCTCTGGCGTTAAACGTGTCTTTACCAATGTGCAGTAATGTCACTGTATATTTAAAACTCTAGTATACTTTGAAATACAGAGATTTACATGGTGCTGATAGACTTAATCAGTACTGTGTGAAATCGTTTGATAATGTGGACTTGCATTGATATGTAAAAGTACAACACTGTACTTTAAAATGCTTCTGGGACTTTTGCCTGCACTTCAAAACAGATGATGCTTGAAATTTTGTTTATATGGTTCACTGCAAAGTGATATAAAATATTCAACGGTAAAGCATCTTTCCACAGACAATGTCCTGGTTTCACTGGACGGTACACAGACTTCGCTGTTATCAGGTTTAAATGGAAGAACAAATATTGTAGATGGTCTCAAATAATGCAAAACATTAAGTAAAAAATGTCCATGACAACTTCCCAGAATCTAAGGTGACACCTTCAAATGACTCTTGTCCAACCACCGATAAAACCTCCCTAAATATTTTGAGAACAAATATTGACATTTGCTTAAAAAATAACTTAAAAGCTCTTTATATGAAATTTTGAACAGTATTGCAGCAAACAACTATTTGCTGTGTAAAGATATAGTGGCGTAATTGAATCCTTAGCTGAGAATGAAGTCACACAAGCCTGTTGTGCTTGTTATCTGACAGCTGATTATGTGTGCATGCTTGTGCATATGAGTTCCTCCCTTTGAAACTGATGGCCCTCTTCGGATTTATAAAGAGCCTGAAATTGACAACCCCCACTGAAATTATTTATTATTATTTTCCTAATTTATGTGCACTTGTTTCATTTCAGCTCACTGTGAGAGTTTCTTTTGCCGTTTTGGTGCTCTGTGATGGTCTGTGTGTGTGTTTTATCCTCTGTGTGCCAAGGACTTATTGACATTCAGAACCACCAGATGTTACAACATCAGAATCTCAGACAGGAACATAGGTCGGCCATACCTTGGCCCAATCTTTGGGTTTTATTTACAAGCAGAATGGTTATGTACACAAGAGCCAACAAAAAATAATCCAACCACAACTATTAGCCCACGGTAGCATTGTTTTATTTGCTGTCACATTCTTACGGTGAAACAGACACACATGGACTGGAGTGGAGGCGAGACAGGTGAAGTAAAGGTAATATTACTGGAGTTAGCATGGTATTTTAGTGTAGTTTATAATGCTACAGGCTAACAGTTGCAGCTCGGTTATTTTTTTTATTAGCTCTTGTGTATGCTACCTTTCTGCTTGTAAATGAAATGCAAAAGGAAGGGGAAAGTGGGGCCGATGCTCTAGCAACATCCAGTTGTTCTCAATGTTGAGTACAGCACCTTAAACTCTTGTTAACAAACGAACAACTGATCAGTTAACTGAGTAGCTGTCTTAGGTATCACCAGAGGTAAGTGAGGATATTGTAATTTCTGTGAAGTAGCCCTTTAATGTTTCTACACTCAAAACAGAAAATCTAAATTATGAGGCTGTTAAAATCGTTTAGTTTTGCAGTGATGTCAGAAGTCTGCGCAACAAAGAGACACACAAGCAGTTTGGAAAGAAATGACAGTGAATTGTCGGTAAGTTTTTATTAAACCTTAAGTACAAACTGTAAAAGTAAAAAACTGTCAATATAACCAACATGAGACTCTCTTTCCGAATGGAGGGAAAGGCCGAGATACGGCACTAATAAATTAAGTCACCAGAGACCCCACTGTGAGCAAGTAGTTTATATTGTAGAAAATGGAAGAAACAAACAAAAAAAGAACTGAACAAACAAAAAATCCCATCAGAATAAAATATATTGTAAGGCCATAAAAACTTGACAACCACTTTTTTTTTTATGTTGAAAACACCCAACTTGGTATTTCATTAAATAGTCCTAAAACAGTTCAGTCTTCTGCAAGGGACAACAACCAACAAACTGGATTATAGGATTTTTCCTTGACAGTCACCACTGGCAAGCTCAGTGCAACATGAGTAGCTACTACATTTTTGTTGAATTTTCAGTAATGAAAATGTAAAAACCCATTTTTTTTGTGAAGATATCTTTTTTCCCTTTTCTTTAAAAAAGTAAAGCTAAACAAACAAAACTAGGTTGGGGGGCAGTCGTTGGCTACTCAATATCTTCTTTCTTAGTGATATAAGCAGCACTTAAAATTTTTATACACATTTTTCCAGAGCAACCCTGTAAGCGTCAGACTCACATGGATGAAGAAAGGGAAATGTAAGGCTTTTTCTTCATCAAGCACTCTCCTCTGGAACATTTTCTCTTCTCTATTCCTTCCTTTCTTTCTTTCTTTCTTACTTAACCCCAGAAAAAGGCTCAAGTATTTAAAGAAATTTACAGGATTATGTACAAAAAAGTTGATGTTTGTTTGTGTTGGACTTTTTTTCCTCTCTCTAAAAATCACTCATAATATATCTGGAAAAGGGAAAATATGCAAAAGCCAAAAAAAAAACAAAAGGACAATAAAAGAAAAAAAAAACTTGGATTTGATATTTCACATTTTACACTCTTTGACTAGTGGCTCTACTTGAGATAACACATCAGATCAACAAAAGTAAAAAACAAAAACAAAATAATAATAATAATATAATATAATAATTAATGTTTACTGGTACAGATGAAACAAGAGGACTGGAAGAATGGAATGTTAACACGATTGCACATCTAGAACCAGAAAAGCCTGGAAGCTTTTCTGCCCTGTGGGGTGGGGGGGCGCGTGAGCTAGCAGTTAGCCGTCAGCAGGCGCTAACCCCCAGATTTTTAACTTTTGTGTTGTTATACAGTAATTATAACCAACAGCACCAATAAAATGGATCTCCTCGCTAAGTATCAGGCACCGTTTTCACTTGCTAGCAAAGAGGGGATCCCTCCATACAACCAGGAAGTGAGGTGAGCGGTGACCTTTCACAGGTCAAGCAGCTGTAGCTCTGCCCCTCTCACATCCACCAATGAACAGAAACATCCACAATGACAAAAAATAAAAACATACAGAAGACTTCTCGCAAAAAAAACCAAAAAACCCTAGCAAAAACAAAGCTAAAATTCAAAATAGGACTTGGAAAAAAAACAAAAAACATAGCCAACCAACAGTAAACCAACATCGTCTGTCTTTCAAGTTTTTACCTTGCATCGCCAACCCCCCTTTAAAAAAAAAAAAAAAAAGAAACGATACAGGAACTGCATCAAGAACGCATAAAATCAATAAAAAAGGACTCTTCTTCCTCAATCCAAGGACAGAGAGAAACTTTGGGTAACTACTTGATGTCATTTTCATTTCACAAAAACGGGGAGGAGGGAAAGAAAAAAAAAAAGGCCGCCTTTTCATTCGTCCCATGTTCACAGTTGAGTGACGCGTGATGAGAAGGAATTGGGGTTCAGTTTCAGGGGCGAGAGGAGAGCAGGAACGAGTGATGCAAGAAAAAGGTAACACATGTAACCCATTTCAGTTAAGGAGGGTGGAGGTAAAGGGTAAAACAGGACCCGTCAAGTCTTCCTGTGAACGTTACACTTAATGCTTGTAATGTTGATTCAAGGAGGGGCGGGGGAGTGATCTAAAATCATCCAGAATAAAAACAAATTCTTCTTTCACACTAGTGCAAAAAAGACATCTTGCTTTTCTTTTTTCATTTTCTTTTCTTTTTTTATAAACAAGCCTGTCATTACTAAAGGAGAGGTGAGTATTTTTGGAGATGGGGGACTCTCAAAGCTCAAAAACAATCTGTAATATTGGATGATGGTGGAGGAGGGATTGATAGTGATCCTGCTTTATGTTAAAAAACAAAACAAAACTGAGGGATGTGGGCACAGCACACAGGGTGGTGATGTCGAGGCGTCGCCCTCACGATACAGCCGCCGCCTTGGGCATGTGGCTGGACGACAGGCGTGCCAGGGACACCTCTACAGTGGCGCGTTTTCGGGGGCCTCGCTTGGCCGGCGATGCTTTGGCAGGGCTTAAGCCATGGCAGGGGGGGTCCCCTCCTCCTCCTCCTCCTCCTCCTCCTCCACTACTGACGATGACTGCTCCACCGCCACCAGCTCCGTTCTTCAACATGGCCCGTCCACACACCTGGTTCACCAAACTGTTGATTTGCTCCTGTATGGGAGAGGCACAGAACTTGAGACTTGAGTTTGTTTATTTTGCACAGGTAAAATACAACACAAACAACAACAAAAGGCAAATATTGATGTGAGAGCAGAGGAAACAAGCCCACATGTGCCAAAATCACACATTATTATAACATTTAATTTATTAACATCCAAACGAATATCACTGCTTTAAAAGATTTAAAAACTTGAACCCAATGAGAATAGCGGTTCGATAAGTTTGAATCTCTGAATGTATTTGGAAGATGAACATTGAGTGATCCAGAGAGTGAGTTTCAAAATAAAACCTAATAAATAAACACAAATTGTGAGAAGATCGGTCTGTTAAACTACAGGTACAGATGCACAGTCTGCAATTCTTAGGAGTTTTAGTAGAAGCGAGATTTAGATAAGAGTTGTGGGAAATGTACTTGCCCAAATTATATTTTCTTATGAAAAGTATACAGAGATGAATGAATAATAAAGGGCATAAAGTAGGGGAGTCACAATACACCGGTATTGACGATAAAAAAAAATGATGAGACAATTGATTAATAGCACAAATATAATATGTGAATAATCCAGCCCCAGTAACAATCTAGTTGACATTTCAACATAGAACATACAGCAGTTATAGTTACAGACTCTCTCTACCTCCTTACACTGAGAGCATTATTTTTGTTTTTACTTGTTTAATATAGATACTGTGATATCATCACTATTATGAGTATTTTGGCCATGATAACTGAGCAGTGGAAAGATTCATTTACTTATTAACCAACAGATTTAGTTACTTCTCAGCTGACACAGTAAACATGACCTCTCCGGTTCATCAGTGTTTATTCCATGGAATTTAGTTTTTTACACTTGAATCAAAAACTCACTTGAGATTAATGAGATGATTTTGCAATATATTTTGTTTCGCCACTTAAAATACACACACTAGGAATTACAGCACTGGCAGAAGAGAAGCCAAAACATCAACACTGTCCTGGTGACTGATCTGCTGTGTAAACCTGGCTGATGTCTCCCCCATCTGGACAGACAGAGAACTGAACCAAACCTCACCTCATCGTATCGATACATCATCTTAAGGCCTCTGCAGGACTTGTGCTTCTCCACGTAGCGCAGGGCACACTCCAGACAGAAGACCACATTGTCAGTCTCCTGAACCACCTGCACAGACGAGACGCAGAGAAAAAGACATTACCATAGAAACCAGGGACTTGGCTTATTACCTAGAAAGTGGGAACCCTGATAAATCATTTAAACGTCTTCTACTCCTACTCTTTTTTGCCACTGGCAAGTAGAAAGTGTGTTTGCATTCATTTCAGCGACATTGCTGGAAAATTTCATCAACTTTCATCACTTGCTTGATATACTTTGGTTTAGATGCTTTTAAAACATTGAGACATAAAATGCACTACTGTAGTCTCACCAACTAAATCAGATTATGTGTAGCAGGTACAGTTAATACATTCTACATATACATTATATAAGCTGTACATTTTTTAAAGGGCATAATGCAAATTAATACTTGCAAACTGAAAAATTGCAGAATTGATGATAATTAATTATGACTTGAAGGAAGTATTTGGTTGGCAAAACTTGATCAAACCATTTCTTGTATGTTAAGTCGTCACATTACAACCATATTATGTTAAACTCCCATGCGCTCTGCTCTCACCATGGACAGGTAGCAGAGATGCTGACAGATTTGGCAGCGTCTCTCTGAGGACTCCAGTGCCAGCCATTTGCCACGGGGCTTCTTACGTCCCTCGCCGGGCCCCAGGCTGCCGTCGTGTGTGCCGTAGCGGGCAGAGGAAAGCAAACCTGCCTGGTAAAGGTCCTGACGTTGGCGCATCTCAATGTTCCTGTTGGGCAAAAGAGATGCTAATTAAATAAGAGCCAGGAAGCCTCTGATGGTATTGAGTGAAGCAGAAACTACCATGGTGCAGTAAATTAGATGACTGTGTTTGCTCTGGAAAAACAGGGAGAGTGGGAAATTTGCAGAGGAAGTATACTGTGTAACTTGAATTCACTTGCAGACTCAATTCCACCTTGTTTTAAAAAAAAGTATTATTGCGCATTCACAGAACAGTACATTTGGTCAGTAGAAGGTGACTTAGACCACACCAGTAAAGAAAATAGGTTGATTCACTCTATAAATCAACTACCACATAGCAGCAATCAAGCACAGTGGCTAAACTGATGTAAAGAAATATTAAAGAGCCCATATTATGCTCATTTACAGGATCATGATAAGATTTTTTGGGGTCAAGTAGAATGTGCTAACATGCTTTAATGTTCAAAAAACATTATTTGCTGCAGCATATTTTCTCACCCTCTGTCTCCTCGCATGTCTCTTTAAGGCCACTTTCCCAAAAAGCTTTGTCTACTCTGATTGGTCAACTGACCCAAACAAAAGTGAGCCAAAAGTAAGTGCAGGCAAAGACACGTAGCTCTAGCAGAAGTGGTTCTAGAGAGGCAATAATGGTGCTCTGCAAGGAAGCTGCTAATTCTTAATTCCTAACTAGCTGCTATGCAGGAATTATGCAAATGTGTTACATGGTGACATAAATAAGTAACAGAAGAAAAGGCTGGATTTAAAACAAGGGTCTCAGAAGGGTAAAGAGCAGGGCCGCCGTATAGCTTGCTGAGTTAAGGCGTTACCATGTGGGCGCAGGTCGCCAGCAGCGGTCATGACTTCGAGTCCGACTGAAGACCCTTTGCTGCATGTCACTCTCCTCTATACCCCCTTTCACCCTGTCTCTCTCTATCAATAAAACTCCCCAAAAAATACTTTAAAAAAAAGAAGGGTAAGGAGCAGTGTTTTCTGTGGAAGGGAATAACTCCCTTTAATGTGGACTTTCCAGACCTTTTACTTGCCCAAAAACACTATAACACACTAAAGGAAAGGGAAAACCCCCCAAAGCACAATATAGGGTTCTTTAGGCACACTCCTTTAAAAGGGTCTCTAATGACTGAACTACCTTTGAGGTGCTGATCTTTACTTTGACATCATCGTAGACTTCTGTCTCCAACTGCTAATAAAACTGGATTTGTAGCTCTGGTGTGTTTTTTTATTCTTAGGTGTGCAGTGCTTTACGTGCCTGAGGTCTTTGAGTAGGGCGGAGATGGTGGTGAGGAGAAGGCCGTTGTCCCTCTTGGACTCAGCTGTGGCGATCTGATACAGTAGCTTCTCCATGGAGAAGGGTTTGGCTATACAACGACATTTCAGGTCCTGTGCAAAAAAGAAGAAGAGATTACAAATTATTTAATTATAATGAATTCATTAACAGACAGTTTTATTATATGTATTTTGAGGTAAAAATCAAAAACGCAACACTTTTTCCCAAAAGCATCAGTGATTTATTGAACCATTTTTGATCATCTTTCAATGCTTTACACATATACAATAATAGGTATTTTTACAAGGTGTGGACTAATAGGCTCCAACAATGCTGATAATGTCCTTCAGTGTGTAAGAATCCAATAGTTTGCATATAAACAAGGACACTGTAGGCTCCGATCTATATTTCCTGTGAAAATGTTTGTTATTTGGAAGAAAATATTTCAGGCAGTGCACCACAATGCAGTACATTGTATGAATGTCATATTACCCTTGAGGACAATCTTGGTGTGGCTATGAATATGATGGTAATGCTGAAGGTATATGCACTTCCATCACCATAATGCCCATAATGACAGTAAGGAACATTTTCTTCTCTTCTATTACAGCTATAATGAGGTCTAATGGTCCAAAGGGTTGCTCATGATCACAGAAGAAAAAAAAAAATCTAAATACACCCCCCAAGGAGACGTACGGCTGCAATTACTCCTTAAAGTTCAGCATGCCGACTGATTAGAGAATCAAGCTCTGGGTTCTAAGTTCATTTCAGTTTCAACATAAATCAGAGCTTTATCTGCCGCAGTCCACCGGGGCCAGAGCTGTGAGGAATTACAAAGCTGCAGCGAAACAAAACAAACAACTATCATGCAAAGTCTGTCATTATTAATTGAACGTGGACGGGCCTTGGCGCTGCTCGGCCCATTGCGGATTTATATGCTGACCTTTGCGGCTTGGTAACCCAGGTTCATCCAGTGTGGTGTGGCAAAGTGCACCGTCTCAGACACGCTGTAGCCACAGCACACTTTAGAGACAAAGGCACCGGGGAAGCAGACCACAAACTGGCCACTCCGCTGGACCGTACGGTAAACCTTGATACCTTCACGGCAAAGCACCTCTGGAGAGATCTGGAGGATTAAAGAGGGGGAGAGACAGAAACGGAGTCATGTTTCTGTGGCCTTTTGCTTTTGGTAATGAAGTGGATCCACAGAGTCATAAGACTGATGTAAAAACAAAACGCTAAACATGTGATCAGTACATGGGGAAACAAAGAGAGAAAGACTGTAGATACTAACCATGATATTCTTCTCCAGCATTTCTAGTCCTGGGGTGCCATTGGCCTGAAGCAGTGTATGGACCACCTTGTCCAGCTTAGCCTTCTCCTCAGCAGGGACAGAATACCTGGATACACAGAGGCAACAGCACACACATTCAAACCCCATTACTCTAAGCTCTTGTTTTCTTTTGGTTCTCCTAATTTAGTTTTACATATTTTTCTATATTTACATGAAAGGGGCAGAGTTTTGTGAGTAACACTTACCAAATGCAATCAGCACCAGTGTGTAAGTAATCAATATATGGAAGGCGATTTTGGTCTCGAGACCAGCATGAGGTAGAAAAGACCATGCCAATGTTTAGCCAGGGAATGGTCACCCCTGCAGAGAAGAGACAGATTTAGAAAGAGAAGCAAGAACATTAATAACAGCAGATCAATTATTTGCATTTTTTCTGAAATAAACAAACAATACTACAAATTACACAACTCTACAAGAGTAGAGCCATCTGCAGCTCTTTTTTTTTTAAATCTTTACTTTGCTATTTAACTGCTGCAACCTTCACACTGCATGAAACAGCCTTTATAAGTATGCAGGCGGGCTTTAGAGACGTCCTTACCAGGCACAGCACCCAGATGCCTCAGTATGGATCCAGAGTTATTCGGGAGGACAGTGAGGTTCCATCCATGTCTGAGGAAAGGAACAAAAGAAGGAGTCATTTCTTGATTTCTAAGACTTTCTGAGACATAAAGACAGAACACCAACAGGAGACAGCACAATAACACCTCTGTGGTTCCTCTTCAGGAAGCAGAAAGAGTTACTCTCATAGATTCGTAACAGAGATCTTCCAGATAACAGGTCAAGGCTATGGTCTCACAACACTGGCAGTATATGTGGTCCAAACTTGTTCGGTAGATATGAGATACTTACTTTGAAAATGGCTCTGACTTTCCTGTGGGGAAACCACTGCCATGTGTACTAGTGTCCACCTTCCCACAATGCACTGCCACGTGGCTGTCCCTCTGCTCGACGATCCTCCAGTACTCTTGCTGCAAGAGGAAAAAGGGAAAGTTTCAGGTGTGACTCAGTTACTTATGTTGCTAACTGCAAAAATGCTGCTAGCTGATGTCTGTAAGAGGACAACAGTTCCAAATGTTTATTTATCTTTATAGCTAAGGTTTACCAATGTTAAATGGCAATAACTAAATGTTTCATTAAAAGAAACTGAAGTCCATCCTGTTGAGTCAAACCATTGTAGTCTATTGCAGAGAATGCAGTTTACATTCAGTACTAGTGTGTGATTAAGGCGTTCGCATTCTGACCTCAACCTCAGCAGCTCCTGGCTCCTTGTTAAAGCACATTGTCATGGTGTTCCGGGCTATCCTGAAGAAGTTGGTCAAAGACACCGATTTCCCCTGCAACAAGGAGACATGAAACATCATGAGTCACAGCACTCTAAATATTTATAGTATTCGCTCATGGAAAAGCAACTACAGGGAACCAAGAGTGGAATGTGAATAAAAAATGAGAAAAGAAAACACTCCTTGGACATCAGTGACTTCTCTTTCCCACCACGTGTTTGCATGAGTTAAGAATTCAAAGGGAATGCATTACAGGCAAAAGACCGCATGCATGTTCAGAGACAGATGTATCGGCTGCACATGTGTTCGAACGCGTCTCTACAAGGCTCCACCCCTGTGCCTCCTTCTATTAGTCTCAGACACATTTCCCCTGGATTTGACCCTCTCTCCCATGGACACTCCTGCTGCAGAGAATCTTTGAAAGTGACCATAAATCTGCCAGCTCCAGGCCTGCAGATATACAGGCCAGGCTGAAAGATGACCTTCTGGATACCTTAATGCTCAAAGTGACAGTTTGTCTTTCTTTTCTTTTTTCCTCCTTAGGTGTCCAGATGTTTTCAAATGGAGACTGATCTCGATTTTTTATGAGCTGCAGGGTTGTAAAATAATGCAGCTTAATAATGGTAACCTTGTAAGCACTGACAGGACTTTCTTTCTCAGTCAGTAGCAGCACTTTTCTGAGCTTTTCCTGCCGTAATTAGAGTTAATTACACTCATGACATGCACTTTGTTCTCTCGATAGAAAAAGTGAAATTTAACCTCCTCTTGGGGACCACTTGTGATGAAAAATGCATACAAATCTGAGCTGGGCAGAAAAGTGATGAGTCATATTTTGACAGGCCTGCCCTGCCAGGATGGTGACAGCCATTCACATGTCACAACGCTGAATAGTCCTTCCATAACTCAGAGCTCTATGGACTGTACAGGGTCATGTCTGTTGACAATATCTCAGCTCTTCAGAGGGAGGTCATATACAGGGATTTAGTTACCAAAGGAACTGGGAGGGGAGGGAAAAAAATCAAATGAGATCCAGATTTGAGATGGGTGGAGTGCAGCGTGAGAGAGAGCCAACGCAGAACCAAAGTTATCTTAATTACAAAAACAGTTACTGTTTCACCTCATCAAGATTCTGTGGCAAAACTCATGCACTCAAACAATATCATGGAGTCGATTTTTGTGCATACAGTGTGCATGACAGAACCGCATTTTTTACATGTGCATGAAGCGCTACCCTTGCGGCTGGGGTTACAATAGCTTGGCAAAGTGTTTGGCAGGAGGATGGTGCATGAGGGAGTGGGTTTGGAGAGGAAAAAGAGGGCCAACGAGAGGCCTGGAGATTTGAGAAATGGCTAAGAGCAAGGACATCGGCTGAAGGAGAGAAGCCATGGGGAGAGGGGGCTGGATTAAAAGGAGCTGAAGGGTGGTGAGGGCTTGAGAAGGCGGGACTTTGTGAAGGGGGGGGCGGGGCACGGGTTGAGAGGAAGGGCTGATTTGGGGGCTGCCTTTTCTCTGACCTACATTTCAGCCAGCCAAAATCAACACAGCCGCCAGTAGGCCGCGGAGGTGGGAACACATCCTGAGCGCATACACACACAAGCAAGACTACTGACCATCTCACCACAGACACAGCTGCACAGGAATATTTAACAAAACCACGAGACGTGCAAGGTACAAAAACTACAGTCCCTCACTTTCACAACAAAAACCAGGTTTTTACAGTATTGCTGCATGTATGCAGGTGTGCAAACGTCTTTAGTTTGCTTTTATACACCACAAACTAAGAGTTAACAGCATGATAATGTTACCAAGAACAGATTTTCAATAGGCATTAACATCTTTGCTTTTAGCACCACACCAACATTCTCCCTAAGTGCAATCCAGTCACTCTGTGTTAGAACAGTTCAGAGCACAAGAGGAAGATAAGGTGCATATTTTACTTAAGAGCTGGCACAGAGATGTCAAAACACTCACATTTTTGTGGCAAGACTATGAAAGGTGTAGACTCTTAGCACCTTATGTGCAACGTTAGTCTTGATTCAGATAGTAGTGAGATGGCAGACATCTGACTGAGCAGCAATAATGGCTTTGAAGAGGGCTCAAGCACTGAAAGCAGGCTACAACAGGTATAATCATGCAGGCATTAGCCGCATAAACAAGATAATGTGAATAATGTTTGATTCAAGGACTAAAACAAACCCGATAATGGATGCCAAAATACCAACAAACAAAAACTAATGAAGAAGACTTGTTAATCGTCTTTCTGATGAGTAATCATTTAGCTGGTAAAATGAAGACCAGGGTAACGAGGCAGTCAGACTCGTAAAGAAGCAACATCCACAGATGTTTCCACATCTCAGTGCTACTAAAGATGCAAAGATGGCAAACTGTAAACGTCAGCTGCTGATCTTTAAACAGTCAATAACAGTTTTTAACAACACTTGGTGACTTAAGCTCATGAGAAAGAAAAGAACAGAAAAGCAAATAAAGATCAATGAAAAGAAAAGATACACTTACGTGCCTCTTGTCTGTATGCTTCAAATGTGTGGCATAAACAGCAAATGTCTTCTCCATCCTCACCTTGTAAATACATTTGTGCTGGTCACTGAGAACGCCCCTGTCCTCCTCCTGCTCCTCCCCATGCTGCCTGTCCTCTTTGCCTTGTTTTTCCTGAGCGAAGAGCCGGCGCCGGCCCGCTTTGACCTGAGCCTCCAGCTCCTTCAGACGATGAAACACTCCATTGGTGCGGTGGTGCCCCGTCGCCGATCCCACTAATCCACCCACCAGCCCGTTTTTGGGCTCATAGCGTGGCAGCGAGAGTGCGCTAGGTGCTGAGGAATCCAACAGACCCTCCAGAGGGCCCCGGCGAGACTCCAGGTTCTTTTTCTCCTGCAGCACCTCGGCCTGCAGTCGGAGGCGCTCCTCAGCACTGAGCGAGTCATAGGAGAGGACGTACTGGAGGTAAGCCTCCTGCAGCTTGGCCAGCCGGTCCTGCGCCGACTTAGGGATGCGCAGAAGGTCGGCGAGCTTGGTCCACTTCTTCAGGTCCATCACCTGCTGCATGCCGCCCATGTCATTGATGAGATGGAAAAAACGTGACAGGTCCACTTCGCAGCCACCTGCATGGAGCAGAAGGAAAAGGAGAAGGTTAGGAGAAGGTCAAATTAAAGACAACAAGAGCAGTGAGCTTAATGTGGTTAAATACAAACATGGTGACAGTTTCAATAGAATGAAACATGTCTCAAAGATGAACATGAAAAACAACATACCCATTCAACAATGCTATGTGGGCATACAGAAATAGTCTATTTTTACTTTTATAAAAACAAAAAAATCAAGTCAAGAAGACTGCCATCTTGGACCATCTGCTCCTTTGGCAAAACACGCCATTTCCTCCAGCCCAGTTCATTTTATTTGCAACGGCCAATTCACCTTTCAAAAATGATCTGAACCAACACTGTGCCAAACACAGGCCCAAATTACTGTTAATGTAGAACTGATCTGCTGGGGACAGTAAAGGAAGTCGTTTGGAACCAGGGTATCCTGGCTGGCTGAAGCTGCTCCACTGTGGATCGCTGGCTGCCAGGTCTCTCTGGCTAACAGCCGCATACCAACAGTACTCACACTGGGCTAATCTGTATGAAGCTGTATATAAAAGCTACAAACACAGCACAACAAATCCATAAAACCAAGCGGTGTAAAACTATCAAATTTCAACAACCGTGTATCTGAATGTGCCAGAGCACTTGCACATACAGAAAACTCACACATACGGATTCTGTCTGAACTGGGGCTGTTTAAATGCTCATAAAACGCTGATGCCATTGTGAGAAATGGAAGGTGACAGGGCAATCTGGGAGAAATATTGTTTTCGTTGGCCGTCAGGCTCCTCGCCGAGTTGTTCCACATTGTTACTGTCATCTATAAAAAGAATCGGGTATAAAATGGGGTGAAATGCAAAGGGAGCTTTCAGAACATCACTGATGCCAATGGGACCAGCAATATTTGCGACACTTTCTGGCTGCTTTCTTTCATTGCGTTAAAGAGCCCAGAAAGAGTGAAAAAATACAGTTAAGCTGCAGGAAACGCAGGAGAAACTGCAGTTTTATATAATTGTGCTTTATCTAATTATGAGGTAAAGAATCTAGTTTATCATCTTTATATCTTTACTTTCAAAAACAGCTATCAAAGAGAAATAACCATGAGTCTACACAATGCTAAGAGGGGCCTCAATATGGAATCGGGTTCCTGAGTTTAATTCAATCCTGTAAAATCAATCGCTCTGGTCCTCTGTGGCAACCTGCCGGAAGGAACCTGTGGCTTACTACTTAGTTAATTTAAGCAACACAGGAAGCATTTTTGTTGACTAAATTGCCTTATGTACATTCACATATATTTATGTATGTATGTGTGTGTGTGTGTGTGTGTGTGTGTGTGTGTGTGTGTGTGTGTGTGTGTGTGTGTGTGTGTTTGGCTTACTTACCAATGACAGGTGGCTCATCCATGGTAATGCCCTGAGATTTAAGGTGCTTGCGGATGCAAGCCAGACGCTGCACATTGG
>OMNN01030961.1:0-15691 GCA_900302755.1 Chromis chromis | reverse complement strand
CACTAATGTGTTCGATCAAAGGAAATCTTTGGATTTGTTTGCTTTGATTAGTCAGGACAGGTAGAGTTGTAACTTAGACCTTATTTCTCTATTGGAAAGCAGTTTGGATGTTGTTTAATATGTGCTGTATAAATAATGGTGACTTGAGTTCTATTCTTGTGGTTCGAAAATATGAAGCTGCCTAAAAAATTATTTTTACATTTTTTTTGTATTTTTACAGTTTTTAACCGTAACTTTTTTTAACAATTTGGTGGCCATGTGGTGGGGTGCATTTTCCTGCGGGGTAGGCCAGTGACATTTGGGATTGCCATTTGAATGAGGGAGTGTGCTTGTTCTGGGACAATGTTTATTTGGGTGTCTAAGTCTCATCAACACGGATGTTAAAATCCAAGGTTTTCCAGCAGAACACCACATAGTACCAATATGATCAATGTTATTCACTTCACCTGTCAGTGGTTTTAATGTGGCTGATTGGTGTAGATGTGCATTTTTTTTTTAGTTTTCTTGACATGTTTTGAAGCTAATATGATCACTAGATTAATTGCACTAATGAGAGGCAGGTACTCCTCAGCCGTCTGCATGTCTTTGATGTCTGACTGGTGGTTGTGATTCAGTGTTTGTTTCTTCCTGGCTATGGGTAGCTTTAATCCGTGTTAGGTGCTTTCATAGAAAATTGTCATATTGATCTGTTATTATTCTATTTCAGATCTGAGTGTTGATAAACTAAAGTATGAGCTGAGGGATTTTACTGTTTACTGAATAGCCAGTTTTGAACAAAACGACAATGCCAAGGGGCAGGACTTTTACATTTCCTATGTCTATCCTGTAAGACTAGGTATTTAAATGTATACAGTTAAAACACTGCACATTTTTTATTTTTTTTTTTCACTTTATTCGTTTTCACAGTTGAAAAGGAAACTTCTAAAATCGAAACTGCTAACAACATGAATTGAGCTGCTTTAGGATCCTTGGCTGTAGGTGCAATGTGAACTGATATTAGCTTTATGTGGCCGTCAGTGGTGTGAGTGATGAACAGGAATACATAAAAAATAACTTTTAGTGTACGAAATGATTATTTTAAGCCTTTTTTGGAACTATAAATGATGAAAGGGCTGGATTGAGGTTGTTAATGGACTAGATCTGGGTCACAGGCTGCCAGTAGGCCTGTATTGTTGCTATAGACTACAGTCTCTGTCATTAATATATCTGCATTTGCTTTTCAGACTATAAACTTAATCCGCCATCACAAAAGGCCTTCTTCCAAGCAGATGCTAAATTGAACAGAAGGCGAAAATGTGTGAAAAAAGGCTTCCTGCTCTGTATAATTTACATGAATAAAGAAGTTTATTATATGAAGCCATGCTTATCTGGGCTTTTTTGGTTCCCCGACAGGAGTCATGTCTGTCTGCTGCTACAATAAATCATTACAGTATCACAGGAGCCTTTTTTTCCATTTAGTTTACCAAAGATATATAATGTGCTAAGGATACTTACTGTTAAAAAGAAGCTGCAATATAGAAAAGCCAAAAATGTGTGTATGTAATTTAGTAGCTGTGTTTCTGTTACATAGTTTGTCCACCAGGGAGCAATGACACAGTGATTTTTTAACTTTAATTTGAAAAGAATAGGGATTATGTAGGCAATAAAGGGAAATTCATAATATTTTTCTTTTATAATTGTATTTCCAATTATGGTATTGGCTTCAAAAGTCCAGTAATATGCCAGGTCGACTTCAAAGACTTGGTTATTGGAGCCATCACTTTTGGAATGATGGTTCTGTAAACTACCAAATAAAATGACTCAGGGGTGGGAGGCCATTTGAAAAAGAGAGTTAAAAGAAAAAGATGAGTGTGAAAACAGAAGAAATGACAAGCATTTAGTGTCCCAAGAGATCCTCCAGAGGTTAATACCACAGAGCAATACCTCTCCCCCAGGAAAGAGGAGGAACGAGGCGTCAACCACACCATTAGAGCGTCATCAACAATTCATTTAGCTTTTATCACACTGTGAAACACAGAAACACTGATGGAGGTGGAGGAAGAAAAAAAAAAAAAAACACAAACTCAGACATCAACCTGAACAAACAGCATGCAAACAGTGCATGTTGATTCAAAGCCTTATAGCAACACTGACACGCACACGCACACACACACACACACACACACGCTCATCCCCGCATTGACATTTGTACCAGCCGACACACCAGGACTGAGACACTCCATTTTGGAAGACATACTCACAGAAAGAGAGAGCATCACAAAGTTGAAGAAAGACCCACGGTCATAAGTAGACAGATGGACAGGGTCAGAGTCAACAGCAGAGATGGTCAGTTTGAACGTGTGATCGTGTAATTTATGTGCAAGTGTCTGCAGATTTAGTTTTTCTGTGTTTTTTGTATTTTTTTTGGGCCTTGATGTGCCAAAACGAGGAACTAAGCTGTACGACTGCGCTGACAAAATGTCACCTTATTGCAAGAGAGAGAGAATCTACAGCACAGACTGTACAAAATACTGTTGTATCACAAATCCTGTTTGTCATGTGTCTCTACAGGTTGCAGACAAATTGGAAAATCTCTGTGAAAAAGTGGCTTTAACTTCGAAGTAACTAAGTCACCACTGAAAACATTGATGGATAAGGTGGGGTCACATTGGGCTGCATTTTAGTCTTGGATCTAAAATGAAGTCGAAGTCTTAAAATAATTCCAATAAAATAATCAATAGAGTGTACTTTGTTCAAAACTTTAATTAAAAGTAAAATTTACTCTTGTTTTGGGAGTTATATATTCTCGGATCAGCTAAAGGAGGAAAGAAAAACATAGGAAAGAGACATTTTCATTAATTTCTTAAGATTACAGTTTTTCGACTGACTGGCCTTTATGTGAAGCTGCAGTTATCGAGATTTTGAACAGAAATATAGTTTTTATATACCTACAACTATCTGCTGTGTAAAGATGTAGTGGAGTAATGGTATCATTAGCAAAAAATTAGGTCACACTCCCTCCTGTGTGTGCTGTAATCCGAGCTTTTGGCAATTGGTCACATGTGCATGTGAGTCCCTCCCTTTGAAACAGTCTGTACTATCTGCATTCATAAACAGACCTAGAGTGACCTCCCACATGCACTATAAAGCAAAAGTGCAGTCGGGAGCATTCAGCCGGTGCCCCAAACTCAAATTATTGTAAAACTAAGTATTTTATATTATTTATCAATTTTGTTTCATTTCAGCTCAGTGGGAGTCTCCTACTGTTGTTTTAACTCTACTTCTCGTTCTCTGCTATATTCGTCCCACTCCGCTCTGTCTTTGTTTCCAGACATGTGTCAGCTCCCGTCTTTGGTCTACATGTTCACACTTATTGTCTAGTGTGTGGAAAAAATGTGGAACACAGACACATGAACTGGCACAAAACAGACACAAGCGTAGCAACAGATCAGATAGTCGAGCGATTATGTTACTCGAGTTGAGGGCACCCTGCTGCAGTCATTCAATGTATTTTACGGTGGATGGGATAATAGTTGGAGCTGGATTATTTTTTGTTGGTTCTCATGCATACAATCTTTCTGAAAACACTGAGGGAGGGTAAGGTTTGACCAATACACCTGTTTATTTTGCTGCTACAGTGACGCTCAATGGCTCTGAATGACGCACCTTTAGGGTTGACGATTTAGCCTCATTGCGGCTGCACTGTAAGTCGGCTCAGGCTCATATATCAAGGCGTTGATTACCAGAACCTTTTCGTATTTGACAAATGCCGCTAAGTGGCTTCCAACTTCTCATGAGCCACCTGCGCATGGAAATTAATTAATGACAAAAGTACTGAGCGAGCACAAAGCCAACTCGAGCTGTAATCAATCTGCCAGTCAAAATGTGGCGGCACAAAGGCGCACGCGGCTAATTTATGACCGCACACGTTGATCCTAATGTGTTCTCACAGCTTTCACTGCTGCTGTTCTGTCTGATTGAGAATTTATGATTAACATCTGTAAAAGGACACATTTGCAACTCGCTGGTCTAGGTCAGTTTTTAAGTGTGCATGCTTGAATGTTAGATATAATCTGAGCTAATGTTATCAAGCAAAAAACACTGCTTGCACACATGTACTAATTAAATTCCGCTTGCAGGCTTAAAACCCTTATCACTTTTACAATATTATCATCACGTGCTTGTTCTGTGCTCACAAATCTACCTAATTTGCAATTTTTAGCAATCACAAGTGCTACACATACATGTGCAATAATGAATGTTTGTGTTTTGTAAAAGTGATTTTAGTTATTAAAGCCCCTTTTTCCACCATCTTTGTCTGCAGCTGTTAGAAACCGTGTGTCAACGAATGTGTCTTTGTGCGTGTTTTCGTGCACATGTGTGAGTCCGTGTTAAACTCACTGTCTTTGGGTTCATGAGGAGAGTCAGTCTTGACAGGGGTGGGATCGCTCCAGGAACGGCTGAAACTCTTCGATCTACGCTCAGCGAATGCTAGTGCAGGCGGGGAGAGATAGTCACACGCATACACACTAGCAAGGCCTGCAAACTGGCCGTCACTTCTACACACTCACCACCTAAAACACATAGGAGTGCAAAGGCGGATGCAGCTACAAGTGCACAAATAGAGTGTACGAACAACGCCCTCCCTCCTCTGAACAAACGCGCAAGCTGCCTACATGTACAAACCGCCAAACAAACAAACATACAGTAGACAAACAATCACCCTGCTGCTTGTATAATCATCTGTATGGATTCGGAGAGACTTCATGTTTCTCACATTTACTGGGCGATAAAATCAGCTCTGCTTTGAACTGTGCTCTTAGTGTATTTTTAGACTACTTGAAAGTGTTTGACACGGTTAATCAAATCTGTCTGTGGTTTCTAGGCTGACGGATCCTCACTAACCCTCTTTTAATTCAATTCGCTGCTCTTTTCAAGTACTTTCTTTTCATTTATAGCTGAAGCATTCATAAGGTCAACTTTTTTCTCACAATCAAAAGGACATTTCTTTATAAAATATGTGTCACAAGGTTTCCTTTGGGAAAGAACTTTTGTCATCATGTCAGCCTGTTGTTCTATTCTACAATCACTAATACTGTGATCTTTGAAAGCTTTGAGAGCTTTGATTTTTGTTTTTTTATAGTCAAATTTAGTCTTAATTCCCTTAGGCTGACTCGGGGCCCGGTTTAATTTTATGTCATTACATTTTCTGTCATTTATATGCCATGCCACCAGATTCTGTGACCATGAGGGGAACATTATTTCACCCAAAGCTATGCAGAAGATGTGAGAAGAAATTAGAAATTAGCTCCAGTAGGATAATTTTCTCCTCACAGCAGGGATGTCTGAGGTGTGGAAAAACTTTGATATGACTGTCAGCAGCCTCAAGATTTGGGGATTTAGGAAATCTCTGCAGTGCAAATGTACATAAATCTGCCAATGTGCAAGATCTGAGGAGTTGGTGTCACATTTGAGTTTTAATTGGACTCAGGCTTGTCAGTTTTTAAACAAAACCTTCTTCTGTTGGGCCTGGCTTTCATCTTGGGCCAAACAGCCTCTGTATTCTGATGACAACGACTAATAATGTGGCAGCTGGCGTCACAAGATGTTTTGCAAAACTTTTGCAAACCTGTGTAAAGAGTGCGCAACAAAATATCTTTATAGTACTTTGACATTTAAATGAACAGAGCGCTGCTTTCGCTGCAATGTTGTGCTACATTCCTACTAACGTACTTGGCATCATAATACGACTTGAAATAAGGTTCTTCACCTGAATTCAGTGCGTCTCCTAGAAGCTAAATATAACCAAAATGTACCCAAAACACCTCGATTGCCGAACATCTGCTTGTCAACAAACACTGCAATTTAAAGATGTTCACTAAACGCACCACATGAAGAAATCTGTGCACAGAGAAGCCTCTAGTCTCCCCACTCAGTAACTCAGCCGTGTGACCAAAAGCTACTTTAAAAACGGTGAAATAAATACCTTTAATGTGAGATTAAACCAAGTACTTTGAACTACATAAATGTCAATATCACAGTTGATAATATTTATTTAACTGTGATCGAAATTGTGATTAATATTTGATCAAAAGTGCAGCCCTACTTGATGCTTGTATAGGCACCTTTGACATTAATTCCTATTCAGACCTCATACCGGATCAAAATTTAATGGCTTCAACAAAAAACTTCCTTGATTTTTGCTGCAGAAAAACTTCCTGGCCGCTGAACAAGATTCTATAAATTTTAGATGTACACCCATGTCCTTTACCTCAGAGACACTCGGTTGCATATTTGCACCAACACATACACACACACACACACACACACACACACACATACACGCTTCCATCACTGCCAGTCATTATCTTGCTTTTCACCTTTTTAAATGTATTTAATGCCCTTTTCTTCTCACTTCACAACCAAACAAACACTGAAAGCGAAACGACAGGAAAAGGCCACCTATTGTACGTCTTACACTCTCACACACACACATGCACAGACTCGTATCACTGGTTTATCAAACACACACTGATGGATATATATATACTTCTCAAAGAACGACAACAGAGCGATGGGAAAAAATCCCCACAAAGCTGCAGCGCTTGGTAGCACACACATGCAAAAACACACCACCAACAAAAGACACACAAAAAAACCCACTGATGATGGCGGGGTGAAGAACATCACAGTCAATTTGAGCAAACATATCAACCACACACACACACATCTGACTCACTCTGTGCTTTAATCCTTCTGCTGCCCACCATCCGAAGATGCTTCCGGAAGTTCCTGTGGGTAGCGAAATCAAAGCGGAGGAGGAATAACGGAGGACAGAGGAAGGAGCGAAATGTAAAGGAGAGAAGAGAGGAAGGGGTGGGCGGGAAATAAAGCCAGGTAAGACAAAAAGGAGCAGACTTTAGAGCCGAGCTTCGGTTATAAAAAGACATAATTGGTTAAATATACACATTTCCTTGTCAGTCTAAGTGGAAAATAGTGGTCGCAGGGAGCGGCGTGGGTGTAATGTACCACACTGCAACAATACCTCTTTTCATCCTTTATGGAGTAGATTTATGAAACGCAAGAGAGTCATTCATGTAACAACAGCCAAAGGGAAACCCTGCTTTAGCACTGAGTAGGTAGACTCTTCTCATCAGAGGAAGACGTTGGAGCATCGCAAGGATTTTCTTTTACCAGAATGAAATGCAGAACAATTAATGGAATAAAGACTACGAAGCATTTCAGTGTTTGTTAATGAAGCTCCTGATTACGTCCCGGCGGCTGCTCGGGCCTTTATCAGGATCTTTAGGAAACTCCTGCTCTAACAGATCGAGATAGTCCTCTAATTAAAGTCTTACTGCAAAGCCGGATGGTTTGCAGTCTCAAGATTAAGAGACGGCCCGACGTATTTACCACACTGCCTCAAACGTCTGTCCCAACAGGCGTGCTACAGGGCAAACCGAGAACTTGAGAAGTCTGAGTGTGGCGACTTCAGGAAATGGTGTAAAAGTCACTGAGGGGCTGAGGTTGGGCCTGGTTTCTCTTGTATTATGCGCTACCAAAAAGCCAGAAATCTATTCTAAATAACTTTCATTAACGAAAAAATCATCCGCTTAATTACAACCTGCACAAATTATATCAAAAAATGATAACGATTGCTCAGAAACTGGCCTGGCGTGGTTGTTAAAAAACAATATGGCGACCGATTTGCACTCTCCTTTTCCCCACACATAAGTGAAGAAGTGTAAATATCGACCTATCCATGTAACCACACTTTTGAAATAATCATCAACAACACTAACAATATCCAAATACAAACCATCATGCACAATTCATTACTCACTGAATCCACTTCATGGCTCTTATAGTAAGATTTAATTATATTTATTGCCAGTTTTAGTGTCTGAAAAGTGAACCTTCTTGTGTACAAGCTCCTGCTCTAATTGTAAGCTGAGAATTACTCAAGGTTGCATTGGAAAGGTTAGTCAGTCAATTCAGAATATTCACATCTTCCTATTAATAAATGCCACAAACTAAGTGTTTTGTGAAGTGAACCAGTCATTTTCCACTATATGTAACAGGATTTGCATAAAAGGGGGAAAAAAGCAATTATTGGAGCAAAAATTGGAGCTATTGGAGTGCGATCACTCAATTTAAAAAAATCTTGCCTCTAATATGTTGGACACCCGGTTAGGCGACATCAAAATATAGTTGTCCCGAATAAGAATTAAGGACATTGAATGTGTAGTCAGGTTTAAGTAAGGGCTTCAGTAGCTCAACAGGTACCATACAGACATATAAAACCTTGAAATGAACATAATACAAATATTTACTTGACAATTAAAGCCACCAAATGTGATTTTAAAGCCACTGAAAACTATGAAAAATGTGTCATTTTCATCAAATGTTTAAATAATGAAGGGGTAATATAACATCTTTATTTTTTAATATGTTTTCAATGGATATGAAGACATTCCCTTCAAAAAGTTTCAAAGAAATCCAAACAATCCTTCCTGAAAAAACATTCTGTTAAAATGTCCTAAAAAATGGATTTTCCAGCTCCGAAGCTAATTTTAGGAAGACCTGTGGCAGTCAGTTTTTGATGTAGTACCAAATGACATTTAGATATGACAAACATAAGTTGTTTCTACCCACAACAAACATTTGGTTGGAACTGAGTGAATATTAGTGGAGATATGAATTTTTGAAAATTGAAGATTTTTCATTTTGAGGATAAATGATAGATTTTTATTATTAATTTAATTCCTGTAGAAAAATCAGCATAAGCTATTGACATGATTACAAGTTCCAACTTTTTCTTGAGGTTTCTGGATATTCAGTAAAAAAAAATCAGCCAAATGCTGTGAAAAAAAAAGCAACTGGTGAGGCTTTAAAGATGCTTTAAAAGAACCGCTGAAGTGATCAAATTTAACACAGAGGGATTTTCAAAAATTCATAACTCAAAAAGTATTTGGAGTAGAGCTGTGGGATTTTGCAAGGTTCCATGGTTTAGGTGGAAGTTTTTGCCTGATTTATTTTGAAGAAAATCCATGACCTCAACTGGGAGGCCCTAGGTGAGTTGGCATGGAATGACTCATAAATGAATTAGAAACCTTCTTTTTTGCAAGTTGAGGAGCTTTAAGTCCGTCTAACAGCGGATCACACTTGTTACCAATTAGCAGCTCACTACCAGCCAAGCTGCTAAACTGCAGATGTAGGTTTTGCCGATTGTATCAGCCTATTGAAAGTTGAGAAGGGTTTTATGTCACCTAGCAACAGTAAAACAGTCACTGAAACTATATGTTCATGTAATTAAACATCCAGGTTTTGCGTTGCCGCTTCAAATCCATGTAGTGTCTTTAATCCCAACAAAGCATGAGGGTTCGGGCAGCTTTTCTCCCTGTGCCTCATCCTGACATAATGTTCTATGCAAGAGCCCCAGATAAACATCCTTTTATCTTTCCGAGCCCCTCCCATGTCGCCTCTACACACACTATCTATCAGTACACCAAGCTACCAGTCAACACTCATTATTAATGGTCTCTGCATGTGGTTATGTGCGAGTGGGAAGTGTATCCATGTTTATCTGGTAGACAGAGAAGCACATAAATATAGAGGCTGCATTAAAAAAGGAAAGAAAGTCTTTTTGTCCTTGATTTACCTCCATGTGCATGTCAGCAGAACAACAGTTAACTTCCAGCATCAAACAATAGATCTTACCGCTAACTTTATCACCTACGTTAACTTCATCGTGCCGAAACGAGGTCCAGTGTTGCACTAATTACAGATCTCCTTAACACGCTAATGCAGCGAGTCAGACAGAACTTTTCACCCTGAGTGTCTCGTCCTTAAACCTGCTGCCCACAAAAGGAGACGGTTAATGAGATTTAGACAGAAAGGGAAGAAAATGTGAGAGAAACCGCATCCACCTCCAACTAATGACAATCTGGCAGGTCCTCCCACTCACTTCTACGCTTCTTTTTGTAACTCATTTCAATTTATTTTACCTATATATAGAGCCTGTTGTATATGCACATTTGACTTATTTTGGATTCTCTGCTGCCTACTCCCGTACCATTTGCACAATTCTTCTATGACCTTAGCGGTATGAAACAATCTGAGATACGTGAACAATCTCCTAGATTAATGAAATGATAATAGGGGTTATTATGTAAACTGTAATTGTAATATTGTGTGACTGTGGGTGGACATGTAGCAGCCTGACTGTTGAGCAGAATAACAGAACTGACTGATTATCTATGCTTTGTTATAGTAACATATTTTGTTAAAATGTACAGTGATGTGTGTGTCTTTGTTCGGAACATCTTGCCTGTGGTTGTTTGCCTAACTTTTATGGTAGTATATAATAATCAGTGGTTCAGATACTCTTATTTTGGCCGTCAACATGTGATAATTACGCAGTCAGCAGTCAGGTAGTGAAAAGTGAAAGTACAGCTATTAGCGAGCATCTCCTGCCTGATAAACACAGTGTGGATAATTTATTTTTGTATGCAGCAACAGCTAGAAGGACTGATTAAACAAAGAAAGAGGCAGCACTTCCTAAAAGAACTCCTACTCTGGGTGTGTTCCAATACCCATACTGCCATATAATATAGTGTGCCAGAGAAATATTTAGTATGCCAGAAATAAATATGCCCTTTGTGAGGGCAGCTGTAGTGTGTACTTAAAGTAAAAAGACAAAGAATGCGACTTGGAGCACAGATAATTCACAGAGCATTGTTTTGTCTGCATGATTAAAGGGGAACATCTCACATTTAGGAGTGCAGGGAGAAATCAACCCCTCCTAAAACAACAGGGTGATTAAGAGCAATGCTGAAATGGCTCTTTTACTTTTGCTTTGCTTATTTATAATTGCAGTTAAAATTATCTTCATTATTATGTCGGATTTACACAGAAGAAAACTTTTAGTGCATCAGTACAAACACAGCAGGACCCAGGGAGGAGATGAGGATCATCCCCTTGGCTTCACTTCCTGCCTGTAAGTCGGTATAATCGATGGCATTGACACCAATAATGCATCAGTATTTTAAACTGACTCTTTAAAAACTTTTCTACGTCATTCGTTTTTGGCTCCAGTCATTGTTAAGCTGCAGTGACCGCTACGGTTATAGAAAGTGATGACCGCAGCAGAGTGCGAGTCAGTTTAGTGTAAAAGTTTCCAAAGACCCAAGATGTTGAATGGGAAACAAAAATATGGGGGTGGGGAATGTGCTTTAATAGTTTTTCGCCCCTGTAGCCGCTAAATACACTCATAAATCTCAAAATCAAATTGTCGATTACATTTTTTTTTCTTTTTGAGGAAAATCAATAGTTAAGATTTGACGATTGTTAAAAAGTCAATAGATCAATTAATAGAAAAAGTCTATTAGTCTATTACAAGAAAATTAGACTCTGACCGAAGCATTGCTCAGCAGATATTATCGGCCGATATTGGCATATCACAGATATTGGTTTCCGCGAATGTTCTCTGATATGCGTCGATATGAAACCATTTCTTTCCCTCTTTACAGAACATAATGTAGAAGAAATGTTTGGGATAATTTAGAAGTTGTCATCACTTAATTTGTCTAGCAGAGCATGCCTCAATTCCTTTGCTAATAATACTCTTAGCAATGTCTGCAGCACATGTAGCAGAGTATGCAGCTGAGCAGAGGGTGGTGTGGAGTTTTCCTTTTTCATTTGTCATCAACATTGAATCATGGTCAATGTAGTTAGGTGTTTTTTGAAATAATTTACAAAAAAAGACTCTTTCATGTCAAAGTGAAATGTCATTTAATTAAAAAATGAAAATAAGTATTCACTCTGTTTAATGTGACTCACTTATGGGGCAGCCAACTGGTGCTAGAAGTCACACAATTGGTAAAATGAAGTGCAGTGAATGTGCCTCAAGTGATTGTAGTATAAAGACGCTGAATCACTGAAAAGGTCATGAGATAAGTCAAGAGAAGTTCCAAGTCACTGAATGTCCCTCGGAGTAGAGTTAAATCCATCATTAAGAAACGGAAGGAATGTGGCACATCCGTGAATCTAACTAGAGCAGGCCGTCCTCAAAAACTGAGTAACTGTGAAAGGAATAGACCAGTGAGGGAGGCCACCAAGCAACTGCTGCTGTTCTTCACCAGTCACAGCTTTAAGTGAGAGTGGCAGAAAGAAACCCACTGTGGGGGAAAAAGCTCATAATTAAACTTGACTAGAGTTCACCAGAAGGCGTGTGAGAGACTCTGAAGTCAACTAAAGTAGGTTCTTTGGTCTGATTAGACCAAAATGTAGCTTCTCTCTCATGCACGATCCCATTGCAACCTGACTATGAGCAGTTTTGCAAAGTAGAATGGGGTAAAATTGCAGCATCCAGATGTGCAAAGGCTGATTGAGACCTATTCACAAAGGCTCAATGCTGTAAATGCAGACAAAGGTGCATCTACTAAATACTGATTTGAAGGGTGAATATGAAAGCAATCATTTATTTTAGGTTTTGTACTTCGTTGACATTACTTTTTCTGTAAATTTTTGTCAAAAAATCCAAGTTACATTAACCATGAAAGCTTTTTTGCTCCCTAAAACCATTATTAGCATCAGCCACAGCAGTCTAGTGTTGGTAATTCCTGCCCTGCTCTGTAGCGTAGGCCATGTCTAAACTAATGCAGTCATATTTTAAATTTCTGTTTCTGTGTTAAAAGATTTTAATCCACACTAGTGTTTGCTTCAATCTTGAGCGAGCAGCTTTGCGAAGAAGCTTTCTGTTGTTTTCAAAGTGTTGTTTGTTAGCAACAAGGAGAGAAAACAGGGCTGAGGAACAAAGTGTTTCACCAAGTCAGACTATTGTATCAAGAGATCTCAGCTCCCATGTGAAATGTTCCCCGTTTCATGCTGAGACACAAAGCTGGCATTTTCTAATTGAATCGCTTTGTGCTTGTTTTTCAGATTTTGGTGGTCAAATGTGGGTTTAATGTGGATAAAAGGCCACAGTGGAGAAAAACAAACATGCACTTTAAAATCTGACTGCCTCAAACGGAAGACAGTGCATATTTGTTTTTAAAGTAGTGGTCTCTAAAGTGCCCCTAAAAGTTTGCTCTGCTATTTTTTTTTCCACGTTCAGATCGCTCAATTTGCTGAAATAACACATACCGGTAATGATGTTGACACTGCAGATGGATGACACCGAGATGTCAAAAGGAATTGAGATGTACTGCCTGGTGTCACATTCACCATCTGCCCCTTTTTGTGTCACAGCATCTGGGCCTGAGTGGGATGGCTTCTGAACTTGTTACTGAAGTCATTACTCCTCCAATCATTACAGAACCTCACGATTGGCCTTTTAAAATGTCATTCCTTCCTCATGATGCTGTTGTTTCGTTAGGGAAATACGCACAAAGACTGACACGTTGCAATATGCAGCTGCTTTTATTGTACCGTGGGTGTAAATGTTGAAGCTTTTGCAGATGCATAGTTTAAGCTTTACTACCTATACAGTATGTGCCCGTGTTGATCTTTTCAGTTATATTAAGGAATAAAAGTCTGATTCACTGAGGTTGGCGGTACAACTCTGACCTCGAAATTGAGGCACTGTAAGCAGATCCAGGTGCTTTTCAAAGCTGCCGACTTCCTCGCACCTTCGAGTGCCATGTTCTGACTCTTTGGCTTAGTCAGATTAGACGTGGCTGTAAATAAGCAACAGCGGCGCTCTATAGCCAGAAACGAGCGCCGGCGGCACTCAAGGGGGGGTGCGGGACGCTTCGTACCTCTGGATGACTTGTGCCGAATCCTGCTCCCTCTCTCTCCTTTTTCTCTGCACAAATCCCCGGAAAGCCCTGCCAGGACGTGGCACAGTATTAAAGGGATGAGAGAGGGAGAATGCTGGCATAGCGAGGGAAGGTGGGACAGTGCAGGGGAGGGGGGGTTTAGCTGCAGGGGTTTATTTGGCTGTGAAGGGGGACGCCGTTGTAGGTAGGCAGCAGATAGCTTTGACTATAAAGACCAGGGAGTCGAATCACATCACCCAGCTCAAATTTTACATTCCATTCACCCTTGAAACAAATGCACCAGCCTGCATGCGATATAATCCGCCATCCAATAGAAACGCTAATCTTGCGACCTCATGTGACTTTGTTCCGTTTGCTCTTCTTAAAGAAATGGTGAGCTTTCAGGGGGGGGATTTTACACTTTCTTGACACTTTCCCAGAATCAGTCAAGCTTGTTTGTTTTATATCCTCAAGTGAATTTTAAAGTTATGTTGAGTTTTGGAGCTTACGCTGCTGAAGGCTGGAAGAAAAAGCAGCAGCAACACTCACTGTCTGTTCTTTTTCACAGCCTGGTATGCAGCCATTTTTTCATGGATGCATTTTTCTACGTTAAACCCATCATCCACTAGCAAGCAGCAAAGTTGTCGTGAAAAGCCTGCCGTTCAATTTACTCCAGCCATTGTGAGACTTGAACATGTTCAGACCGGCAGAAGGTGATAGCGCTGAGCTCGCTCTGGACTTTTACGTGTCAAAGTACAAACGCCGTGTGAAATGTATCGCTATCGATGTGCGATTATCTTCTCAGCGGACTTAAGGAAAGGTGCGACCCGGCGATTCTGTGAAGCTTGTTAACTTTTTTTCAGGGAAAAGAGAATCTCCAACCCCGCTGAGCATAATGGTTTGTGTGTTTAATGATGCTCCACTGTGGCTACTTAGATTCTGGGAAAGTGGAGGAAATTAGGTAGTAAAACTCCCCCCAAACAACATGTCACTTTCATGGAAATGGCTGGCCTTATTCTTCTTATTTTAGTTTTTAAAAAATCTCATGAAAAGACCAAAACCAGCAATGCATTAGTTCTTTTTTCTAAACTAGATTGTGCCACTCAAGCCCAGTCATAAATTAGTGACCATTAAGTTTTCAAAATTTAACAGAAGAAGCTCAAAATAGGCTAAGCATGTCGCTAAAACAAGACTTTAAAGACCCCCTCATGTTGATATGGTGTTTTTATATGCTAGAGGACACATCAGAGGGCTGTACTACGAAGCAAGATTATTGGGTTAGCGAGGTATATTGAGCAACCGGTTATGTTCAGAGTGATACAGATTATCAGCTGATGGAAAATGTCTTATCTGCAAACACCTGGGGCCTCATTTATAAAGCTTGCTTACGCACAAAACGGGGCTTGAAAATTGCGTACGCCACTTCCTACGCAAATGTTGGGATTTATAAAAATAAACTTTGCGTGAGAATGTGCGTAGCGCTACGCCAACTTTGATGCTGTCGTAAGTACATTTTGGAGACACGGGGAACTGGCGGCGCACATGGTGAGGTGGTGAACTGAAGCCAGATTGATCTCATACATTTAATGTCATCACATATCAGACTTATAGACCCGCGTAATCATAAACACCCAAATCTGCAGTGTTACAGGTGTGTTCCTTTAGTGAGCCATACTATATGCATAATGTTCATATATCATACTTCCATCTTTAATAGAGCGGTGGATAGCATTGATTGTTTAGTATTAATTCTGACACGGTGTGTAACAATCAGTCTATTTGCTGAGTAATCATATAAATAGCGCTGTGACACTCGTGCGTAATGCTGCACAATGGATGCGCTGGGACAGCTGGAAGATCACGCAGATGGATCAGGATGGAGAGAGTTTTTAGGGACCACGGAGATTTCCTGGCCCATGATGATGACTGGCTATTAAGCCGATTTAGATTCC
>OMNN01030960.1:6132-21976 GCA_900302755.1 Chromis chromis | reverse complement strand
CAACAACCCCCCCGCCCCCCGCTCCTGTTTTTTGTGTTGCCGGCGTCTGAAAATTGGATGAGATGTTCGTTTAGCGGGCAGCTGGTCTGGGGCCGATATGAATTGCGTTTCCCCACGCCAGGAAAGGTCAAGCCCCCTCGCCTTGACGGAGTGCATCAGCCTATTGAGTGGCGCTTTAGTCCATTTACCAACAGCCAATAGCGGGGCAGCACACAGGAGAGAGGGAAGCACAGAAATCTGTGTAGAAGAGAGAAAAGAATGACAGCACGACGGATATAAATTCATTGTTTCTCATCACCCAGCTGAGGCAGGAATGGCTGGGAGTGATTGCTGGGATGGGGGAAGTGAGCTAGGAATATTACCATCTGAGTAGGTTGTGCCTGTGTGGGAGAAGAGATGAGCAGCCCTCTTTTACACCCATTGGCTCCACATTCAGTGTTGGTGCCCAGATTTTGAAAAGGCAATGTGTAGAATTTACACTGCCTTTGAAACACCCAAATGAAAATCAGATGATGTGGCCTCCATACGATTTTAATAGAGTAAGTGTTCAAAAGAAAAGAAAATAGGTTGGGTCCTCTCATGTCATACCTCCAGAAGTAAACCTTTATATTTAAAAAAGAACAGGGAATGATGCCACAGAACGGCTGACGTCTTTGTGAAAAGGAAGAATATATTCCAAAAAGCTAAAAATAGGGACAATTAATAGGTTGGTTTCATGCTGAAAACAGATACAGACTACAGATACAATTACGCCCCAGGGCTGCCTATCTCTCCCGCTCTGATTCTCATACATGCATACAGAAAAAGGGTTGCTGTCCCTTTAATTTTCATCCCTGCGTATCTGGAGGAGTTAAGGCAAAGCAATTAAAACAAAGGCATATTTAACATGGGGTTAATGATTGGCTGACCCTGCAGTCAGCACAGTGACAATATCTTAATTATTGAGAAACCTAAAGTCATTACGCCTACGAATGGCCTGAGGAGCATCTCTATTGATTGGGATCCAGTCCCATTACAGGCCCAGCCTGGACCAATGAAGCCCCAATTATAGACAGTCTCTCTCTCTCCCTCTCTCACTCCCTCCTTCCCTCCCTCCCTCTCTTCTGGTCTATGCCTTCCTTTCTCTCTCCTCCTCTATGTCATACTGCAAGCTATTGGATGTGTTGAAAAGTGAGACAAGAGCCAGACGAGGCTTGTGGGCTTTATTGCTTTCTAAAAAATTCATAACCAAGCCTGACATTTTTGCTGAGGAATGATTATTTTCGTCCCTCCCTCAATCTACTTTCCCTCATGGTCCCTCCTCACTTTTTTTTGGTTTAAGTGGCAGAAGTGTTCAAGCGCTAACAGAATTGATCAATTCTCGTATCTTATCCTGTACGAGGTTAGACACCTTTACTGTAATCCTCTGGCTTGTGTATTTTAATACGTGTACAACTGGACAGTTTTATTATCATTCCTGCAATTTAAAACAAGTGCTTTACGCTTTATAGCAGCAATGCAATTTTGTGCATGTCTTCTTTAAAATGTAAAGATTGGTCGTTCTTTTTATGTCCTTATTTTAAAAATCTATGTTTTGTTGCAGGTGATATGAATGCAAGTGATGCTGGAAATCAGAAAGGTTTGATGTTACATATTAAACACAATTTAAATGCATGCAAACTACATCAAGCATCGCAATGATTTGCTCTTTGGTCCTCTTCACACTTGTGATGCATTACAGGTCTTTATACACTACACTGTTGAACTCAGTTGGAGGCATCGCATCTAGTGCACTTTAACCCATAGAATCAATTAACCAAACATTCCTTCACTGTTCTTTACAGTGGATACAGCCAATATGTCACCATGTTAACATTTCAATCTGCATATTTAATAACCTTATAATAATGATATAATAGGGAAATTTAGCTAAGCATAGAAATTACTTGTAATTGTTTTGTCACTAAATTAGCTCAGAAAAAAAATGAAAAAGAAGAATTTGAATTGCAATTAGACTTTTTATTTTATAGATGTATATTATTTCAGCAGAAGGAAAAAGGAGCTTTAAAGATGGTCAGTTCATTAAACACCTGCCGCAGCAAATTACAATGCTGCATGAATCATTTTCGAGCTGTATCACATGCCTAATAGAAGTCACAATGAAATTAAATGTATTATTGTGCATTATTATTCCAATTATATTACTCTGAATAAAAAAAAACTGACTGGTGCTTTATGCTTTATGATGGCAGTTATAATGCATCAATAAGTATTATGAGGTCTTATAAGCGAAGCCAAAGCACAATACGAGTGTCTTTATTGTATGTATTTGAATCATAGTCACAGAACCATGAAGATTTCTTATTTGACAGTACCTCTGATCAGCTCTACATAGATGATGGTTGAATTTAATCGGATAAGAATGATTATTTTATCACAATAAAACTATAAGTAGATTTCATACCACCATTGCACTATTATCATCACATTTTAGTTCCACCTTAAACACATTACAGACATGCAGAAAAATGCATACATTTACTGTTGCTCAAAAAAAAAAAAACATAACAAAAAACAAAAAGTGAGGTTTTGATTTTTGTCTTTTGATTTTTTAAGTTTAGTTGTCAGAGCAGAAAAGTAATAAAAGAAGAAAGAAAATAAACCTTTACTTTCTTGACAAAACAGCCAAAAGGCCACTCACACCCTGTCTACCTTAAGAATTTCATAGATAGAATAATGGTAAGTGCATAAAATGTACACATGCATCCAGGTTTATGTACACAAACACTTGCTTGTTGATTGATTGCACACTGCACTCCCATTTATCCAATAACCAATAACTGCTGTGAGGCACAACCCGATTCAATCTCTAATGGGAGGCCAGTGAGCAGGACTCCATGTCATGATGTGTGTTTTATGATAAATATAGAAGCCAGACAACTTCTCCACTGTCACACTGCTTCCTCCTCTTGTGGGAGTGAAGCAGCATGGGGAGAGCTGAAATGTAATTACCCAATCAGTGTGTGCCATCCTTATTAAAACACTACTAACAGTGCTCCATTATTGAAATACCCCCCACCGGACTCTTCTTAATTCATTAAATAAATTAGCACCAGAGCCTTTAATAATTCATAGAATGATGTCTACGTTTTTTTCTCCCCCACAGAGGGTAACTATGACAAAAAACCATGGAAATTAAGACAAGGACTATAAGATAATACTGAACTGAGTGGCTGGTCATGATGAGAGCAGGCGATCAGTGTGAATGACTCATGAATTATCTAGAAAATATAAGGACACATTTCTTGTGATAGCTGGAAACCACCTTTTCTCAGCAGATTATTACTCTGATAGCTACGTTTTAAACTTTAGGGCTTTACTAGATGTGCATTATTTCTATTATAGATGCTGCCAATTGTATTGTAGTTTATGGATTACTATTAAATATATAGAAACACTACTGAATTAGCCACTCAAAGTTAGTGTAAAGCTACTATGCAGGCCCACATGAAGTGACGCATGTCCTCCAACAACACATCTTTATTTTTTCCCACTTGGCTTGCTGGCTGTCTCCTGTGTCCCCCTCATTTGTGTTGCATTAATGTGCTAATGAGAATATCCTTGAGCTAGGCAGAGAAGCTAAAAGACAAATAAAGCGAGGAGTCAGACGAGGGATCTCGCTGTGTCTCTACATATCTTTAATTGACACATCTGCATCCCTGATGAAATATTTACTGCCTCTGACGATGGTTCGGCGACGCGTGGCGATCAGCGCTGTGTTGCTGATGGTGATGTCGACATGCTATTATGTTATTGATGTTATTAGCATACTGTAGGTCCGCTCCTGGTGAAGACCTAGATTTATCCTGCCTTTAAGATTAATCGACAGTGTTTCACAATGTGATTGTCCATTATATTTTTTGCATTTTTTTTTCCTTTTCTTTTTCCTGACAGTGAAATTGAAGTGTCACGTGACTCTTGTAGTTGCATCTATACTGATGACATCACAGTGACATAGTAGATACATTACACCACAATGCCACAGTATTGAGATTTTTCTTCTATGTGCACATTTAGTTAAAAAAATTATGTAATTTTTTCTATTTAAACACAGGACAACAATTCACTGGTGTGATCTGGTGCTTTATGGCGACACTCTTGCCTGTCAACAAGTGTTGTGGAGGATGAAAGTGAGCATGTAAAGTGTGTATGGCTAGCCATGCAGGTAGGACAAAAGAGATGCCAAATCCACACAATTCCACGTGTTTATTTCCACCCACACATCCCACATCAGCAATTGATGCAAAAGTGTATAGCATAAGGATTTTACATCTGTGCGAGTGCTGATTTTCTTTTTGTCTTTATCTACTTGTGTTTGCATCAGAGGGATGTGTGTGTGTTTGAGTGTATGCAGGCATAAGACTTTCTTTACTGAACATGTGTATATGCAAGTGTGTGCTGCATGTTTGTGTGTTCACTGTGCTTTTACCGTGTGTGTGTATGTGTGTGTGTGTATGTGTACGCGCCATGCCTGTCGGGATGTGGCAGCCCTCTCAGCCATGTCAGGGACAGCTTCGTCGAGGGTGGCAGCCGGGGAAAATGATGATGATGAAATTAAAATTCTGCGCCTGGCAGAAGGGGCTGCCGCGATTTCACTGGCGGCTGTGCGCATCGATCTGTTCCAGCATTTGACTTTCAACCATGACAAAACTGTGGGCAAATTAATTGTTCTCCAGGATATTAGGCATCAGAGTCCATTAATCCTCTCTGGAGCGCCACGCCGCATGAATACTAATCGTCTTTCCAGGCAGCCGTCTCATCCCTTGCTCCCTTCTCTCTTTCTCCTCTCTTTTTTTTCTTCCTTATCCCTCTTCTTTTCTGACTCTTCTTTTGCTCTTTACAAATATTCTCTGCTCTGTTGTTTCTTTACTTACTCTCTCTCTCTCTCTCTCTCTCTCTCTCTCTCTCTCTCTCTCTCGTTGCTGTCTCAAATGTTTTTTTTCCCAGTCTGTGTAGGTTTTATCTTCCAGTCTCTGCCCCTAAAAAACTGACAACAAAGCTGGTGTTGTTTTATCTGGGAGCTTTTTCAAAGACAGGAAGAAAAAAAAAGAACCTGATAAAAATTTATTTCCCAAAAACAATCAAGTGATCCGGAGCAGGAACATTGTGTTCATATTATTGATAAAAAATTTTGGCTTGACAATAGAAAAAGAAAGAAGGGCCTAAAAAAGGTGATGATTGGGAAACATGCAGAAAATAGTCTGTCAAGGCACCGGAATGGGTTTTTGAATTATACAGTATCTTTCTGTATATTTCATCTATATTACTTTGCCCAGATAAGATTGTGCTAATGGTGTAATATTAGTCTCTATAAGGATCAGCTTGGCATTTGAGAGAGGGAGGAAAAAATAGCCCCCAACACCAATTATGTAAGATATTAACACATTAGTCGGCGCAGGATCTAATTGGATGGCAGCCCTGTGCACCATGACAACAATCACCTAGACCCTGTTTATCTCGTAATTGATAGTCTGGAGCTTAAGCAGCAGAGGCATCAAAAATTCATACAGCACAGTGAGGACTGGCCCTTCCTTTCAGACCACACATTGATTAGTTTTTATTTTCCTCCCTCTAAGCAGGGTAATTTTTAGAGTTTTGGGACGAGCTTCTGATATTGACGTTTTGCTGTGTTTTGATAGATGGCCGGTGGGCTGTGGCAGTAATACTGTAAGTTATCTGACATTCGGGCAGGCGGGGTCATGGGTCCAGACACAATATATTCACAGCCCTTGCTTATTGACAAACCATCGCCGGTATTGGCTATGTCCCATAATAAATATGTATGTTGCAGATTGGTATTTTTTAGGGACAAATAATTGGTTTCCGGTGTATTGTTGAGCTACCAGCCCAAGGGAAAGGTCTGACATCATCATAAACTAATCTAAAAGGCATTATAATAACAAATCTATGGCCTGGGTTGATGAAACCTGCATTAACTCTGACAGCATAGACATGAATGATTATAGAAGAACGCTAATTGTGTTGCACCACTGCACTGTACGGCAAAGCAACTAAAAGAGCTGTTATTGATATGAATGAAGGAATGATGTGTGCTAAGTTTAAATGTAAAAGATTAAGAATAAAAGATTTCCAAAAGATGTCCTTGGCATTACTGATGCACTCGCTATTTGAGCCTGTTCTCACTCCCAATTTGTCACATATGGGCATTTTGTCAGGACCCTTTGGCACCACATCTGAACATACTGGGAACCCTTTAGTGCCATTTCTCAGCACACAGACCTAAAAAAAATCTTGAACATCAGAAATAGTTGCATTAAGACGACAGCCAAATTCTCTCAGCTGGTCTCCTCACTATCACTCCTTTGCAGGCAACAAGAAGTTTGCATTATAACGTGTAGTTAATGTTGTGGATTTCAACCCAAACCAGGGTCATTTCCTAAACCTAACCAAGTCAGTTTTGTGCCTAAACTTAACCAAACAGGGAATGAAAGCAAGTGAATATGAAGTCACTGAATAAGGCAACACTAAGTGAAAAAATAAAGATCCAACACAAGAGAAACCTCAGTCTCCGAGGTGACAGTCCTCTGACTTGCAGCACCACTACACCTCCAACCTCAATATAGGGTTCTACTAGAATAGTATAATTCCAATACCTCTATTGCTGCTGAATGTTGACATGGGTGGCACTGATGTCAAAAGACACCTTGTGCACATCTCTGAGGCAGGATTTGACACCCTGCGAATGAGAATGAGTTGACTATTTTGGCCCAAGTTAAAACACGAACCTCAATGTCTCTCTTTAATGCTGTCATAACCAATGATTTTACATTAACAGAGGCTCAAATGTCAATGTGATTAGGGAACTTAATAACAGTTACGATAACTGTTTTGTTTTTTGGTCTGCAACTGCTGTGGTTATCTTTAATTACTCTCATCACAGTCATTTTCAGATGTGGCAGGCGGCTGTTTTCAGTGAAAAAGGTCCAAAATTCAACAGAAAGGCAAATCAGCTTAGTTAACTGGTGAACACAGAAGTGCATTTAGCAACTATAAAGAGTTGATTATTTCCTTCTGGAGTTGAAATGGAGCAAAACACCCTTTGTCAGCATTACTGAAATGTTAAATGATTAAAAGTCCTTCATGTATTTATTCTATTTTAGCTAAAGCCTAGAGAGAATGAAGCCAAGCAATTTCAAGAGAATGTGAAGTAATTACTATACTGTTATGCCATACCAAGGAAGATCCAAATTGAAGAAACTATATATACGTATATATATATACTTCAGCAAATAAGTGTATATGACAGATTTGATCCTTCTGAGCTTGAATAAAACTAGTCGTGCACAAGTCTGTGGAGAGATGTTCCATCATTCTTCACAGATGATTTTTTCAGGTGCTCCTTGCTGGAGGGATCATGTTACTCTACCTTGCACTTCAATATTCTCCAAAGATGTTCTATTGGATTCATGTCAGGGAAAATACTTGACCGGGTTGTGGTTTTCACCTTTGAGTTCTTTAAAATGTCCTGTGGGTTTGTTGCACTCTGTTTGGCATCATTGCCATGTTGGAAAATGTCTTTCCTATTGAGCTTTGTGAGACTGATCTTTTTTTCCATTCAATCTTTTGATATTCACAGTGCCATCTATAAATGTCACCTCTTCTCTTCCTTTTTCACTCATGCGTCCTTATATCAGCTCACTCCCGCCTTCATGTTTCATGGTCAGTGCTGTGCAGGCACTGTGGTAGTCCCAGTGTCCAGGCCCACACCCAACATGCTGGATCCCATCTGATCCAAACAAATTTATTTTGGTTTTATCTGAGCTGCCAATATTCATCAGGCTTCCTTTCATGTTCTTTGGCAGTTTCTCTCTGTTTTGTGAGGAATGGTTTTCTGCTTGGACACCGTCTGCAGAGGTCGCCTTCATGCGGTGTCCCATGCAGAGCCTGACGCAGTCACTGAAACACCAGTTTGAACAGATAATCCTAGTGCCAACCACTTACCCGTCTGTTTTGCAATGCAAGGTTGTGTGAATAGTGAATTGTGCTTGGCGTCATTTTTCGAGAACTGCCACTACACCTTCTATACACCTCCTAACCACTGCTTGATCTGTGTGTCAGCATCTGCCCAGTCATCTACTGATGCTCTTGTACTCTCTCCCATCTTCATGAAGTCTCACAATCTGGTTTCTCTCTTATTTGGATGATTCATTCCCATTTTGCATTAGACACAACCCAGACCGAAACTGAGAAAATGTTTACATTCTTGTTCATGCAACGAGCCTTAAGTGGAAGCTACATGTGTAATCATGTTTGTTTCAGTGGGTCACAGATAAACTGACTTTTGTTCCAGATGAAAATCTATACATGTCTTCTGCATAAATTTATACACATTTCCCTGGAATCTTGCCGTATGTCTTTGAGAACTGAGCTTGCAATCATGCACCCACTCAGTGGTTGGTGTCATTGGAAGAGATTTTAAAGAGAGCTTCCATTGTTGTAGATTCACCCAAACCTTTTCTATTTCGAGACGCCGTTGTTTTTCTCAGAATTACCTAATGAGAGCATTTCACCATGAATTTGTAATACCGCAAATTGGACAAGGTGCAACGGTTTTGTTATCAAAAGCAGACTATTATACTGGTGTCTGGGACCTTAACAAGACTGTTAATGACAGAAGGAGCGCAGAAGGTGAACTAGGGGTCAAAGGAGCAGAGCATAAGAATAAAAGAATGAGGAGGAGAAGGAGGGAAATAGAGCATGGAATAGAGTCAGGGTGAGAAGGTAGGAGCAGGAGAGCGAGTCCCTGGTGGGCACTTCCTGGCTAAATCTCTCCTCTGCTCTCTGGCTGCCTCTCTTCTCTTCTAGTGCTAATTAATTGGGCTGGGGAATCAACACTCTCATCTTAAATCTGCTCCTTAATTGAGCAGTCCTTTCTGCCAGCGTCAGGCAGCTCAGCATGCATCTTCCGCATGATTTGGAGCTAAACGCACTGTCACTTTATTACGCACCACATAACTCGTAAAAGCACTATTAAACCAATCAGATAGTCACCACAATTAGCATATTGCCATTTTCCGAGGCCCTTTATTATTGGCCTAACTCATTTCAACTAAATATGAGAATAAAACTGTGTAGAGTACACAGTGGAGACTCTGTTTATGATAAAGTCACTGGCACTGTTTAACATGCAAATGCCAGCTCACCTTAGGGGTAGAAGTTGTAGAAATAGTTTTCACTTCAGCAAATAAGTGCATTTTGTTTCTTGCCACACGTTGAATGAGAGAATTAATCCTGCTTAGAGTACAGTGAAAAAACAGCGAGCATCCAGTTAGCTTATCATAGTGCAATGACAGGAAACAAAGGAAAATAACTTGCTCTGTCTGAAAGTAACAAAGCCGGCCAATCGGCACCTCGGTGGCTCACTAATTAAAGTGTCATTTTTTTTTTGTTTTATTTGTACAAAGACCAAATGTAAAAATGAAAAGTTGCAGTTTTATGAGGGGTTGTGTGTATTTCTTGGACAGACTCAGTGACTTCCTCATGAGGATGTCACCTCTCCAAACCAAACATCAATCTGGCACGTAACCCATCTGTACAACCATAACGTGTAGTTTTTCCAGTTTGATTTCCATGTAGAAAAATTAAGATGTAAATTTTACCTGTGAGTTTCAGAAGTGCTTATTTGTGCTAAGGTAATTAAGTCATTTTACTCTTCATTTGAGTGATATCAGTCATCTTGCAAGAAAGCGAAAGAGCATATTTCCCAAAAAGGTAACAAAATTTCCTGCTTTTAGTATATTTTTGTTATACACCCTCATATTGTGCACACGTACATTACATTTATTGAGATCTGCACACTTTCTCGATGCACTGTGTCCTCTGGTCAGGTGTGATGGACACTAACAGGACTTCTTTTGTTACTAAGAGTCTATTGATTAAACTATTTACCTGTGTCACTGTGGAAGAGAACAATAAACACAGAGTCACTGTGAAACACGAATAAAAATCTCATTTGATAAGATTAGGAAACCATTTCTATATATGTTTTTTTTAACACACGGTACCCCAAACAATATATTTAAAGTTAAGAAGCATCATCTTTCCATTACCCCTTCATGTCCTTTCAAGGTACTATATGTCACATTAGCTGTTAGATCATTCTGCCTGCCTGCATGGGTTTTCTCCAGGTACTCTAGCTTCCTCCCTAAGCCCCAAAACATGCATTTTAGGTTAATTTGTGTTTCTAAATTGGCCGTAGGTGTGATGGACTGGTTTCCTATCAAAGATTTACCGTGCCTTTCATCTAATGTCAGCTAGGATAGGCTCCGGCCCCCGACAAGCCTTTACAGATTAAAGTGGGTAAAGCTAATGCATAGATGGATGGACATCATACTTCTGTTTGCATGTGTTCTTTTTTTAGTAGATTATAATTTCACAATAACACTGGGCTGCTCAGTTGCAAAAGAATTGCATAAAGTCTTGGAGTCATACATAAAAAATCAATAGTTCTATAGTCGCTCCGTCGACCAACAATGAATTATTTCTTTGGTTTTTGGTGGTCTGTGGTGTTGAGATATTTAAGTCTTCTCACTTTCTGCGATCGTAAATCATGACATACAGTATTCCTGTTTTTATAGGATTAACTGTGGAAACATAGGTAAGGGGAAAAAAGTTATAAGGTGTTTGAAGCTATAGGTCATGGTCATGTCAGTTCATATGTCTACCTTTCACTGAGAAATGCTTTTCACTTGAGTAGCTTTCAGGAGGAGATCAAGCATAAAAGAAATGGCAAGCATATATGCCTGAAAATCAAATCTGGTTCTACTTATGAGAAGTTCCCACCCACTTCTTCTCTTGTTTCCATGGTGGTGAATGGTCACATGCACGTACACACATTAGAAACAGGGTCTAATAGTTTGGTGTGCGTGTGCGCAGAGTGCTGGTCCAGCACTGCTGCGCTTTGATTCTCTGTCTTGAAATGAGGGAGTGATGTCATTGTTCCTCTGGGGTTTCAGAGTTACTGGGGTGAGGTCACGAGGGGTCAGCGCAACCTTGGATCCATCGCTCTTCCCCGCGCCTCCCCCCACCTCCATCAGCATGTCTTAAACACTACCTTTCTTCTCCATACGTTTTTCATACAGAAGTCTACCCTCACTCATCTCCCTCTCACCTGGATTGGATTGAAAACTTGTAGTGTTTAAACCCAGACTTTAACCTGATCCCCCCTCATTGTTTGGTACTGAGAAGTAAAGGAAAGGCTGTTTCGGGGTGGAATTAAAATCCAGTTTTGTTAACATGGCCGTATGCTAAAGCAATCAGAATTTCATATTTTCCATAAAACCAAGCTAGAGGGTAAACTTTTGCTTTGCTGGGACTTACGCTGCATGTCTTCAGTGCTGGTCTAACAGGTGTACGTCAATCCACCTCCTGTGTTGAACTGTTGACCAGGGAGGAGAGCCAGAGCAAAGCAATATTATATTTCATTTTGATGGTTTCCCAATATGCAGGAAAACATTCTGTGAAGGAGTCGAAATTCTCCATAAATGGCATTAATGCAAACATCTGGTATATTTATGAATCTATGCGTAAAAGTGTAGCTCGTCTGGTTTTCTCATTTGGGTAGAATGAGCAGAGTGCAGCGCAGACTTTATCAATGACTGTATTCCATGATCCAGTGGAGGAATTTACCCTAATCCCAGCATAAGCGCACAAACACAGCTTATCAAACAGAAACAATCCTCACATTAGACACAGGAGCCCACAAACACAATTATCAAGAAAAAGAGTGCAGTCTTATAATTGCCAGCTTTTAAACAGTTCATATAAACATGAACTTGTGCATGTGTATGAATGTGAATGTATGCATGCAGTCTAACCCACACATGTTCGTATTCCATTTTGTTTTGCGTGTTCACGGTCATGTGTGTGTTTTGTCCTTTCATCAAAATGGGGCCAGAGGTAAACATGACCTTTGGGACAAGGGGAACAGCGGGTGAGTAACAGTGAGCTCATAGTGGTCATTATCCTTTGCTCCATCCTTGGAACTCCTGCATTCCCCAGAAGCACCTGGTCCCCTCCGCCTCCACCCTCGCACTCTCTCCCACTGCCCCAGCGCAGGTCCTTGCAGTAGGGCAGGGCGGCCTCAGGGTTCGAGGGTCCCAGCTGTGTAAATGTTTTCAGTTGCTGTGTGACTGGAGCTGGGTCCTTCTTTTTGATCCGACGCCAAGACAAGCCCGGCCTCGGTTGTTCTTGGCAGCTGCTGGGGACGAAAGAATGTCAGCATGACTTTAAAAATATGACGGTTTGTAATTTGGACCACAGAGTGAAAACTGAGCCGCTGGTACAGTTTGTGATCATCTAATTATGCCACCCCCTCCCTCCCCTTTCCTTGATTCCCCTCACAAAATCCTAACCCCCTCCTTTTATTCTTATCCAAGAATGAAGCCGTAAAGCTGCTTTGTCCCCTGTGAATTATTTTCGGGGTAGGCGTAATGGCTTTGTGCCCTGCTGCATTACTTCTCCCATGTTTCCTCTCATCCCTCCTTCATGCTTGTGTAGCTCTGTGTCTACTTCACATGCTAACCTGAGGTACAAGCAGCTGATGTGTTTTAAATATTCAAGGGGCTCAACTCCGGTTGCAACACATAGGGGGGTTTAAAACTGTAGCTCAAGTGGTATTGTAGGTCAACATCTTTAGGTTCAACAGATCACACGACGTGGCCCGGGTAGCGTGCAGGTTCAGCAGCTAGACAGAGATAATAAATTGGCTTTGTTAGAACAATGAGATTAAAATCTTGTTTGAGTCTACATTTTTTGAAGTAAGCCAATAAGCTCCTATAGAATAAAGTAGCTACCGTAAACAAAGAATTGTCTACACAGAAGCAGCTCAGAGCACATTACGGAGAAATCTGTGTTCATGTGCACATAGATGCATTTGTCTGTCCTTCTGTAAATGTGCCAGGTTGTCTGTGCCAGTATCTGAGGGGGGCATTTCTCCCACACAAGTTGATATGAAGTACTCCGCAAATCCCTAAGCTCAAAGCTCAAGCATAGATGTGTCAAATATTTAACAAATGAATGAGTTTTTAATCTGGGGCTCAGGGGAATGGAGCGTCATGATAAGGTTCTTTTTTTGTTTTCCCTTCATTAGCATAATTTCTCTGGAGTACATGTGCAGATTTCGTCGGCTTTGTTTGGGATCCCCACTGAGATCTGAAATGGAGGCACAGAATCATAAGAAAAAAAACCTCTGAGATGTTACAGAAGCGTAAGTGCACCAGTAAAGGAAAGCATTGCCAGCAACACAGCTCCTATTGTGTCTCTGACTGTTCATCCATTTGCCCTTAATTGGGTTAATTGAAAACTTAAATGCAAGATTTGTTTTTTTTTCCCCCTATTTTTTTTCCCCTAATTAAACCGTTGTTTTGCCCCTTATCCAATAACACTGTGCACGGACACGGTGCCAATCAGCTAAGAACTGCAACTTAAGCCATTAAGGGCTGGATGGAGGATTACAAATGTTGGACCACCTCTAATCAGAGGGCCATTGAAAATCCACCTAAGCGGGGAAGAAATGATTTATTAGGCTTACACACACTTACAGATTTGCTGCAGACGTTTATAATTATTTTGCCTCTGTAAAAAAAAAAAAAAAAGGTTAGCAAGCGTTGTAGATTAACCATAGATGTTGTTGTTTGCAGCAATGCAAGATAAAATGTTGCTTTCTGAGATGTTAATGTGAGCATGAATGATTGCTTGTCAGGGTTTTTAAAAAGCCAAAAGCCAAACTGCATCTGACAGAGAATAAAGCGGAGTAGCCAGATCTGGATGAACCGCTGCACTGAACCCGCAGGGCCCAGATGACTTATAGTACGCTCTCTGTCTCAGGATGATCCTTATTCCTTTTTTTAGCTCCAACAGCAACCATTACAACTTCAGCCCATGATACAGGCTTTGCGCTCACAACAATTCTATTTAAAACTCTCATGTCAAATGCTTCTAATGGTTCTGAGGTTAAAAGGAGAAAGACAGTGGGTGAGGAGAGAGGGGGGAGAAAGAGAGAGAGAGAGAGAGAGAGAGAGAGAGAGAGAGAGAGAGGGAGAGACGCTAAGAGGGTGGTAGAGTGAGTGCCCACAGATACAGTAAACAAATTAAGTCAGACTTTATTTTGAGGGGCCGGGTGCACTGAGCATGAGCTGGCGTCTGGTCTCAGTGTCAGCTAGAGGACCTTTATGCAAGTACGCAGTCCATCTCACGCCTTAATGAGGCAATGGAAAAGCATAGAGGCCAACACCAGCAACAGAAAAACAGCACCCAGAAAACACCAACTTAATAAGGCAATACAAGCAAATGAATGATTTTTTAGCATCGTGTTTTAAACAAGTAGTCCTCCCTGAGCATGCAGAGATGGAAGGGGTGAGAGAAAATCAGCATGTGTAAGTGTGTAAGCGTGGGTGTGTGTGTGTCTGTGTGTGTGTGTGTGTGTGTGTGTGCGCGCGCGCGCGCGCGCGCGTGTGTGTGTGTGGAAACGAATTCTTCTATAAACCTGGCAGAGCGGAGGCTGCCACAGACATCAGCTCTGCATTTGCATATTCATGGCTCAATTTGCACTTGGCTATGCAAATGTATGCAAACATCGTTTCAGAACATTTCAAAAATAGAAACCAGCATTCCAAACGACGTTGTGCCTCTTAATATGCAGCCACACACATATACAAAAAAAAAAAAAAAAAATTAGTCGGGGAAAATCGAACAGGCCAAGTAACGGTTGACTATCTGATTTAAAACTGAGAGCCGTTCTGCAGTCTTCTCCGAGCGGGGTAAAGGGGGATAAGCTCTAGTGTTGCTGTAGCGTAATGTAGATATGTAGTGATTATATGTCAGTTTTTTATTTTTCCAATGCCCCTCTTGCCATTTCTTTGTGCATTGTGTTTTAAAGACCCATAATATGTAAATATGTGAAGATGTTCTTTTTATACGAGCCATGTTTCCCTCATTGTGTGTTGGTAATTAGACTTGGATGGGATTTTTTAAAAATGATGGCAAAATTATTGTTTCCAGACCCCACCACTAAGACTACATTAAGTACAACAAAAAATAAAAAGGAATAATTTGATTCAGATTACTCTGTGTATGAAATGAACACTGAATGTTTCATTATGAATCTGTTATGTGTTTCCTAATCTTGGCAGCCGTGCCAGTTGAACTCTTCCAACACCAAAGCGACTGGCCATGTCTTCCTCTCTACAACATGGCATTGTCTTCACTGTGGCTCCGCTTCAGAATGAGGAAAGTTTTTTGAGACAGAAGATGAATGGAAGTGGAAGAGTTCAGCGAAATCTACTTTTGCTTAAATCCTATTCATCTGCTGGGCACAAGGCAGGGTAAGCTGTTCCCCTGGCACAGGGTCTGTCTGAGGGGCCATGTGGGGCCCTCCAGAGCTTTATCTCTCCTCCCTGTACTCCTCAGGATAAACGGCTCCACATGGAGTCCTAATCCCCTTTCCTTTCCTTTCCTTTCCTTTCCTTTCCTTTCCTTTCCTTTCCTTTCCTTTCCTTTCCTTTCCTCTCCTTCCCTGTTCTTTCCTTTCCTTTCCTTTCCTCTCCTTCCCTGTGCTTTCTTTTCCTGTGCATTCTTTCCTTTCCTTTCCTTCCTTGTGCTTTCCTTTCCTTTCCTCTCCTTCCCTGTGCTTTGCTTTCCTTTCCTTTCCTTTCCTTCCCTTCCCTTTCCTTTCCTCTCCTTTCCTGTTCTTTCCTTTCCTTTCCTTTCCTCTCCTTTCCTGTTCTTTCCTTTCCTTTCCTTTCCTTTCCTTTCCTCTCCTTCCCTGTGCTTTCTTTTCCTGTGC
>OMNN01030958.1:0-11756 GCA_900302755.1 Chromis chromis | reverse complement strand
CTAACTAGTCATAATTCTAGTTCAAGATATCTTTAATTACCCTAAATTCAAGATATTTACATTGTCCTTTTTGGACAGCTTAAATTAGGTTTCAGTTAGTCAGAACGATGATGTAGATATAGCAGGAATTCTGCTTCTTCAAAATGTAATTACAGATATCTAGAAGCAGAGTTGTGACTATTCAAAATGATAACAATGTCAAAGCTACAGCAAGAGGAAAGCAAAGCAAACATTATGATACTGCTACCACACCCGCATACGACTGTCCGTTTTACTGCCAAGTCAGAGCAGCCTGAGGCCAAAGTTTTTCATAATTGTGACCACAAGTCTCCAATGCATGAAGCTCTCGTTCTTCACAAACTCCTTGCTGATGAGCTCTTCCAATTTCACAATGTTTTCTAGTGATCTTATCCACCACAGCATTTGCTAATACTTCTGTTAACACTGTCAACGCCTCTACTTGAGCAGAGACATTTACAACAGTTTGGACTAGTCCTGACGTTTGAGATAACTGCAACTATTATTTTGATCAGACAGAACTGAATTACTGATAATTACATAATTATAATTACAGTCAGGTCAGAATGATGTTATAGATAGATTCTGACTAGTCACAGTATAATTAACACAAAGTTGTTGATATCTGTGATTTCACTCCAGATAGTTAAACTTGGCTATTAAATGTCAAAATGGTCCTTTCCACCTTTTTCTTCAGAACTTTCCAAACTGTACTTGACTTATCATTTCTGGTGTTATAGTTTTCAGGGACTTTTTGTTCTCTCTTACTTACAGATGAGCCGTTTTTTCTGTCATAGTCATTCCTCTAGTCTTCAACGTGGTCTGTGCCTTCTGTCTCCAATTGCAATCTCAGCAGACAAAAAAGTTGACTGAAGTGAAGGCAGCACACCCACTGTCCCTTTATGTGTGAACAATCCATGCCAAAGGAAACACCTGAGCAATGGGTTTTACCTGTCAGTCAGTCCTTCTGCACACATCAAAGTGGGAGAAAGCACCACAACACAGCCATAGATGTGAAACAGTAAAATGAAAGATGATAATCGCTCATTTTATTTCATACTTATCTTTTGATTTCAAATCCAAACATCTTAAGTTAATGGTAAAAGTGGGGCGGCTGTGGCTCAGGTGGTAGAGCGGGTTGTCCAATGATTGTAAGGTTGGCGGTTCGATCCCCAGCCCCTCCACATGCCGAAGTGTTCTTGGGCAAGACACTGAACCCCAAATTGCCTCAGATGTATGTCGCTTTGGATAAATGCGTCTGCTAAATGAAATTATATAAGTGAAAACTTAACTCTAGTGTGTACATACATTTGAAGGACACTGCACATTGCATTATTAGTTAAGTTAGTTCCAATATAAAAGGCGCTTCAACAGTTTTTAATTGTTACTCATATTCATAATCACTAATTGTATTTACTTCTATCATGGTATCTTTCAGGAAGTTGTCTGTATTCTGTTTACAAATACAGTTTACAAATAATTGAAATTGATTCAGTAGTTCCAGCTATAGACAGATGGGTTTTGTTTTGCTCACTACAGATTAAAGTAAATGAATTAGCCTCATAGCATAATTGCCTAAGTCATATTTTAAGGTCTTCAGAAAAGCCATCGATGTATAGCGCCAAAAATGCAAAGAGGCAAAGAGATGACTTTGGCAGATAGTGAGTTTGGAATGTAACAAGCATTCTGATAGGCGGAGGACATAGGCAATAATGTACGGTCAATCAGCAGTGTTATAAAAGTAGAGTTAGGCAGGAATCACAATTTGGCCAAAATATGACTTAGGCAATTATGCTAGGATGCTAATGATATGACTACAGTATGCTGCACTAAAGCTGTGGTTCTATTACTGTAAAATAGTTTCATTTTTGTGTTTTTTCATTCATTTATTCTCTTTAGATCTATGTTAAAACATTTGGAGAACATGTCGGGTTTAGAATTTTTATGGATGCCATCCTGCTGTCACTCACCAGGAAGGTAAGCTGCTCTGACACGACTGTCTGTTATTGAAACATCTTTCATTTTTAATTTGTTACCAACCTTATAATACATTTTGTCATTCACTTGCTTGTAGATAACCACAAACAGACATGCCAAAATCTTCTTGTCAATTTGTCACTTCTTTATTACAGTTAATATCCATTCATATAAAGAGGATATGATGCTCAAAGTCTACAAAAAATTGCAAAATATATGCAGTATATATGCAATATGGATGTAGCGGTCTGCAACAGGATCTCTTTTATTATTATGCAATGTGATTTTCAAATAATATTTCTAATGGATAGCACTCCATTTTTTATTGATAAAGAAGAGCATAATCCGTGATCTTCTCTACGGGGTTGTTGTGTGTCCAGGTGAGGCTGCCTGATTTTGAGTTTTTTGTTAATCTGGGTGACTGGCCGTTGGAGAAGAGGAAACCCACTGAGAAGATTCATCCCATCTTTTCCTGGTGTGGCTCGAACAATACCAGAGATATTGTCATGCCCACTTATGACCTGACAGAGTCTGTGCTAGAGACCATGGGAAGGTAAAGTTTTGTTCATAACACAAAATGTCCAGCAGTTTTTGATTATGGTAAAAGATCCGTGAACTGCTAAAGTGTTAATGAATTTCTACGTTAGTTTTATTCACCAAGTAAGTTATGCAGAGAAACTTTGGATGAAAACAAGCCCATCACCAAGACACCCTTGAAGAAGTCCTCCTCCAAACCCTTATGAGTAATAAATAATCACAGAGTACCACCCATTCACATTGACATTACTGTCATAATGACATCCCAAATTGCGCCCTGCTTCCCTTAGCAGATAACAGAGGAGACATACAGGTCTGTGCATACAGCCTGTCACACTGCAGAATGAATAATGAAACAGAAATAAACCTGTGTCACGATGCTCATTATTTTCACATCTCACCTCTCTGTTTGTATAAAGTGATACAGCTTTACAAAGTGTGACATGGCTAATTTGTGTGTGACAGGAAGAAGGTTTGTGCCAGCTAATACTTAATTTTGGAAATATATCAAGCCAGCAACAGCTTCTCGTAACTGTAAAACTTTGTCATTCCCAACTTAAGTTTATAACTTTGACAGACGATGAAAGCTTCAGAGACTGCAGAGGATTCGACATTCACCGTTGTATCTATCCAATGAACAGAGTAAGCCTGGACATGATGTCAGTTCAAGCCAACACTGGGCCACCGTGGCCAGAGAAGAATGCCACGGCCTTCTGGAGGGGGCGGGACAGTCGACAGGAGCGTCTGGAGCTGGTCAAGCTTTCGAGGGCTCATCCCGACTTCATAGATGCTGCTTTTACCAACTTCTTCTTCTTCAAACATGACGAGAGCCTCTATGGGCCGCTGGTCAAACACGTCTCATTCTTCGACTTTTTCAAGGTGAGAATTCTGCAAGGTGGCTGCATTATATAATTTGCACATAAAGATTTCTGAGAAAGAAATCTGTAATTATATTATAAATGATAACATCCTTTAAAATTGTTAGTATTGCAGTAGATCAAGTAAGAATTTGCACCTTTAAATGACACAGCTGTTGCATTGCTTTGCAACCATAGCCAGGCATTTCCAGGAAACTGAGCGTACCATGCATAGCACAAAAAGAACAGCGTGGTCAAGTTTACTTTCTTATACAGAAGTAAAGCCACGACAGTCAAAGGATTGGTTACTAATTCATTATTCTTATTTCCATCCTTCGTCCACCACCAGTACAAATACCAAATAAACATTGACGGCACTGTAGCAGCATACCGACTGCCTTACCTGTTGGCAGGAGACAGTGTGGTCCTAAAGCAGGATTCTGGCTACTATGAGCATTTCTACAATGAGCTTCAACCGTGGGAGCACTACGTCCCTATAAGAGCAGACCTGGGAGACCTGCTAGAAAAGATCCAGTGGGCTCGCAACCACGATGAAGAGGTGATGAGGGATTACTGGATTCATATTGGTGTTTTTAAGAATAACCATAAGTAACTTGTAACTTTTTGTAAATTGGAGTACATTTTTCTCTTGTGGCTATGATTCTTGCTCCCTTTCAGGCAAAGAAAATTGCACTGGCAGGTCGGCAGTTTGCCCGCAGTAAACTTATGGGAGACAGTATATTTTGCTACTACTACAAACTTTTCAAGGTAACATTTCTACAGTTAAAAAGTTATATATACTGTATATATATATCAGCTGTCATACTTATCTCTGTAAGGTCAATGTTCTTTTTGTAGGAGTATGCTAAACTCCAGGTCACAGAGCCTAAGATTCGTGAGGGCATGGAGCTTGTCGAGCAGCCCCCTGATGACCTGTTTCCATGTCACTGCCACAGGACGAGGGTAAGGGGCATTAATAAGTTTCCTTTGCATTAAACTGCACCTGCAGTTGTTCTGGGTGTGCATTAATAAGTAAATTGGTAGTAAACTGAACAGACACAAATAACTTCCGACTGCAGCTGCTTAATTTTTTTGGCTAATGCTTTTCACTGGCAATTGTAAGAAAGAAAAAAGTATACAAGTATTAACTGTCAACTCAATACACAAACAGTGTGTGGCTCCCTCTGGTGTATGTAAAGTGCCACTGCACCTACCGACAGCATTGTAAAATGAACTAATCTGGAAAACCTTTTCAGTGAGTGAAAGTTTAGACCAAATCGCTGTATAAAATGTATACTTTTTTATATTTCATTAGATTTTATCAGATATTCCATCTACTACAAAGTAGGTCTTAATGTCTCATTTCTTCCTACATGCTAAAACAAATCCAGCTAGTCATTTCTTTTGAAAACAGTCAGTTTCTAGTGCCACCACGCTTTGATTGTAACATGAGTATTTTTTGTTTGCTTTTTCAGGCAAAGGATGAACTTTGATTGACCTGTTTCACATCCGGCTACAGAGCATATCTCATATATCACCAAATCATTTTTTACCAAAATGTGAATTAACTGTATGACTCTTAAATATCAAATTCTCATTTTTTTAAATAAATGTTCTCTCCTTTTTATATGTTGAAACTGATGTGGGTTTTTTTCTACTTTTGTATTACACATGTTACTCAGAGCATTTACTCAAATGCAAAACCTGAAATTATATATATTTTATAGCAATGTTTACAGGCTTTGAGATGAAAGAATATCGAATGTGTGATAAGGAGTCTTTGAGCAACACAAAGAAACCCTGCTCGCCCCAAGGTTTCAGTAACATGCGAGACGTGAAGTTTATGGTTGTTACTTGCTCCACTGACATCCATTCAACCCGTAAAGACTGATGAGAAACAACAAGTTGGATTACATTAACCTTGTGACAGTACTAATAAAAGCTAGCCTGATAGGCTTGAACACCATAATGTTAACAGATAAAATTTTGCAGTCGCACACCTTGTTAGTTGATCATTACCGAAGGAGCTAGCTCTCCACAGAATCAACAGAACATTTTAATGGGCAATAAATGTATGTATGATGGAAGTTTGACACCACATGCTCATCCATTTCCTCCTAGTGTGCGTCAGTCAAACATGTCTCACCAGAAGTATTTCCCTTCAATTAGTTCCACCTCCAAATCACCACCAAAATAACACAAATATTAAAATGAACTGACTTGCAGCCACATAGACTGTAAACATAGACTGTATTTTAAAGAATTAGAGTGGGCTAGCCGGTCCTCCAACACACTAGGTGGCGGTAATGCATTCAAAGGCTCTGTGTCTGGTGTAATGACAACTCCTAACCGCTAGGTGTCGCTCATGCGCAGATAGGCGCTACTCTCTGGACCTCAGAGAAGAAACGTCCCGTAATGGACAAGTTTAACGAGGTAAATATTTCAAATTAACGGTGTATGAGTACCTTTAAAAATACATAAACGAAATTTAGATTTAGAATCAACCATAGCTCAAACCTGACAGTGTTGTGTCAAGTTTGGGGTAAAGTTAAGAAGGACAGAAGTTCACTCATCACCTGAAAGTCTGTAGATAAGTCACAGCTAGCTACCTTGGTTGCGCTTAGCCATACTTTGCTTCTCACTAATGAATTTCAGTGGGAGAAGGTTTAAAGTTGTACAGTAAAAATAGTGAGATAAGTCATTTTAGGTGGAGTAAAATGAGCTCATTCAACTTTTACCGAAAGTCCTGTCTTTTAAAAGTCGTTTTGTTTTAGGAAACAGATATTTACACCCTGCACAATGTGCACTGTCAAACTGAAAAGGCCAAAGTCTAGATAAACTGCTCACTGACTTTTAGGAGCGACTGAAGGTGCCGTTTGGGACCAAGTGTCTGGATGCTGCCTTGTGTGTCCCTGCCCCAGTGAAAGATGCCCACACAGCTGTCATCCTCACACATGGAGCTGGAGGAGACATGAACTTCAAACATCTGGTCTCTCTGGCTCACACTCTGGCATCTAATGGCTTCATCTGCCTCCGTTTTACATGCAAAGGTTTAAACTTGGGTTACAGAGTCAAGGCTTACTGTGCTGTATGGGTAAGTAGTTTCATTCATTCAAAGAAAGATCAGTCACAGTTTTAGACATACAAAAATCATTATTTGTGATATAGTTATATATTATGATTAAGCATTTATTAGCTGACTCATTCACTTGTGTTTTCTCACCTAGGACTACTTGAAGTCACTACAGAAGTTTGCAATCAAACAGATATTTTTTGGAGGTAAGCAACAATGCCATGTTTACAGTATTTTAAGTGTAGGTCACTAATAAAATGCAAAAAATAAATCAGAAACAATGTTTAAAAAGACTCCAAAATGTATAATGTTTCCAAATTTTGGTCATCTTTGAACCTAAATATCCTTAACTTTACAACAATTTAAGTAATTATTTTCTATTTTGGGAAAAGAGAAATAAACAAGATCAGAGTTTGCCCAAACTGCAACATACAGTACTGTACAGTGACGTTCACTGAGTGGGATTCATTTTGCACTTTGTCTCGTCTACAGGCAGGTCGATGGGATGTCGTGCAGCTGTGGCTCTAGCTCGACAGCTGAGTGATGAATCCGAGGATGCAGTTCAGGGTGTCATCTGCCTTTCTTTCCCCTTGCACCCACCAGGACAGACACACGCCCATTGCCAACGCAGTGAAGATCTCAGGACATTACCCGAGCACATGCGTGTGCTGTTTGTGTCAGGCACTGAGGACAACATGTGTGAAAAGGTGAAGGAGACTAGGAGAAATGTATGCTGGACTGACAATTTCATATACATACTTACATTTTATGAGTGTGAAGTTCATATCTTTTTTTTCCCATACATACAGCTGATGCTACATAGCATATGTTCTAATGAGGTATATATTTTTTGTGTCTTACATTTACTGAATCTACTGTATTTTTCCTTTGTTTGAGAAAGTTGTTGACACACAAGCAACATATTTTCTCCTTCATCTCAGCTGCACACTATACATAATCCTGAAATTCAGTCATCTGTTGCATGTGTTTGCAGAATTTGCCCCTTCTTTATTACACTTTCAGATAGTCTGTCTTGTGTATTGGAAATCTAGTCAGCTATTACTTTCTATAATGTTGGTAATACTCTTCTGTCTTACATATGCTGCAGTTCAATTGTTCTATTGTCCCATCCTGTGCAATTTATGGTTCTTCTTTGAATGTCATGACACGTATCACAATAGTGATTCTGCTTTCTGTCTTTGCTCAGGTCCTTTTTAACCAGATGGTTAAAGAAATGAGAGCTCAAGTTGAAGTTTTCTGGCTAGAAGGAGGCAACCATGGACTGACGGTGAAAGGAAGAGCTGAGGACTCTGTGGTGGATGAAGTGAACTCAAAAGTCATTGCCTGGATCAGTGAACAGGGAGCATAGATTAATTAATGTCACCAGATTTTAATTTATTAGTCCTATTTTTTTTACTTGTTAAATAAAGGATATTATTTTACATATTTAATGTGTATGTGACTTAATGTTGTATGAATGCATTATAAACAGCTAATTTCACTGCCCATATTGAAAAATGAGCATGTGACACATCTCTGAATCTTGGATCATAAATCTTAATTAGCATCATGCAAATATATATTCTCTCCTATCAACGTAATAGGCTTATTACTTTCTGTCATTCGAGAAGAGTATATTATAAACCAGTTTTGAAAATTTTTTTTTATTCCCTAACGTGCATCAATATTTCGCGAATAACTTAATTTATTACACTTTAAAATGATTTATCAGCTTAGTGTTGTAGAAGTCTTAACTTAGATGCTGATGGTGCTGTAAATACTATAGTTCTAGAGGCATGCACATAATAGTGTTTCTTTTGTACTGGCTTGTAAGGAACTCATTCTGAGCTCTGAAGGAGTTTTTGATTTTAATGTGAATGGACTATTCTATTCTATTCAGTGTGTTATAATGGCACGAATATCAGGTTACTATTGCCAGAGCATCAAGGACAATCGTTTCAAAGAAAAGTTAAAAGGTGGTGGGGGGAAGTATTTATTAAGTGGAGTAAATTAACTGCACTATTTTGTCCACACCGATCCTGTATGACAGGTAAAAGCTTTTTCTTGCAGCTGGTACTTGTGATCTCCATGGGTACTGAACTCGGCGCGAATTCAAGCTAGCTATTAGACTTTTTGAACCGGCTAGTAAAGGTTAACCATAGGATTAAGTTTAACTCGTATGTTAACGTAATAATTTTAAATTTCAAATGCTTGCTAACCTACTGCGGTCACTGTTCCTTTAACACAGTTGCTGACGTTAATATTTACTTGAATGCGATTGGCTGGTTCGCTTCCGCATATTTTTGTGCCGAGAAGCATGGCAGCAGAACCATGGAACAGAGTAAACATTCCCTTACCAAGTGCCGTTTCCAGCGTCCGTATACATTTTACCTCAGCTACAGGTATGAACCATTGCTTGTATGCTAATGAACTAAATATATTTCACGTGTTGTCCTACGCAGAGCTGAACAGGGAAATGTATCCCACGTGGGAGTGCAGGGGTTTGTCTTCATGTGGATGAGACATGCTGGTGTTTTAGTGTTGTTGTTGTTTTGCAGGTACTTATGTTCAAACATTGTTGGGGGCAAACGAGAAGGTCCTTCAACTGATCCGCAGTGAGATTCTTCAAACGGAGGTACGAGTTCTGTATGATCTGCTGCACATCCTGAACAACAGCTACAGAGGCAACAAGACGTTCAAGGGCTTACAGCAGGTAGGACTGTGGAGAAAGCCTCCACATCTGGACTAAACAGGCTGTGTGACTTTTGGTTTTGTTTAGGCCTACTGATGGATGGGAACAAAGTCATTCACAGTTCACTGTATGGTAAACAAATGTTAGGTTAGGATGACAGAAAACCGTACATGCTCCCTCAGCTGTGTGTTTCACATTGTGTCTTACCTCTCTTAGGTTGAACAATGTATAAACAGACTGAAGAACATGAAGCTCGATGTTGCTCTTCAGGACCTGGCTGATCTGTGTCCAAGTAAGATTCATAGGTAGGTTCACCATTTGATTTTAACATGCAGGAAGTACTGCTGTGTTCAAAACATGATGGTCATAATGAGGTAGGGCAAAACAGTGAAATGCAATTAGGATGTGTACAGAAATATAGAAATTCTGTCGTGAACAGTTAAATGTTTAATACTTGTGCGTTCATACTGTAATGTCAGGCTGCACAATATCAGACACTGTAATATTTTGTTTTCATGTAGTATGTACATTATGATATGGGGGGAAAATACAGGAATTGTCCCTGTTACTGTATTTGTAACATTCTACACTGATTGGGGTGATTTTGCAGGGAAGTGAATCTGCATCGAAAATTTAAAAAAATGTCATTCAGACTTGGCTTTGCAGAGTTTAGTGGTGCAGATTTAAATGGTCAGATTAGTCCCTCGTGTAGTGGCAGCAATTGCAAGATGCTACCAGAAGAGTACCTGTGTTTAATCAAAATCATCCTTTCTGTAACTGAAATATTTCCAGACTACTGATGTTGTGTTTCCTTTTGTAATCAAATCTTTCTGTTCAGTGTTGCTGACCTGTTTCTTTCTCATTTTGCTGTGCACATGTGGAGCCTGCATGTCAACAAACTCTGTGTCTTGAAAATTAAGTAAACACAGTGTATCCAAGAGCCCTTAGAACAGACTAAATGATGTTCTATTAGAGTTTTCTTTTAGAGTAGTCATGGAAAAGGAGAACTCTGTGAGTTTTACTTATTGCACACATCACAGTGTCAGTGCTGAAATGTTGTGCAGCCCTCCTCCAATGAGATATGTGTCTTTGTGCTTTTAGAAAAATGAGCGTCAAGTCTGGTGAGTGTGATGTTCCCAGTCAACCCAGGCTGGAGTGGATCTGTCTCAAAGTCCTTGGAGCCGTCCAGCTGATGAGCTGCGCATTGAATCGATGCAGCCGAGCTTTTGTGTATCTTTTTTCAGAGGTGAAACTGTTCAGAACATCAAGCTTACGATTCTTAAACATGTGTGAGTGAAAGCAAATGAGGATCTGGTATGTTTTAGCAAAAGTAGATCTCTTTATGTGTATGTTGAGTTTGACTTTTGTGAACCTCTAGATGTGGCCTCATGGGTTTTCCCTTAACAGATATTTGTTCCAGGCTCACAAAGCAGCAGATGAAATGGGAGGAGTTTGTTATTCTGAACATGGTCATAACCAGCATGCTCAGTCGTTTTTGGTGAGACATTTTCCTAATTTTCATATCTGCAAAACAGAAGCACTTGCAGAATTATATTGAACACAGTAGCTCGGTATGTGTGATTCTCCAAGGTTTAGAAAAATCTGCATTTAAAACAAAATGGTTTACAGTCCTTCACAGTCTAAATCCACCTGTGTTCGTGCTTTATCAGGGTGATTTTCCGTGGACTGCTGGTGAGCCTGTCCACTCTGTACCAGCGGCTCCTGGAACTCCTCAGAGTTGTATCCGACGCCCAGCCCATGCCCTTCCTCACAAACTTCTCCCTGCCAGTAGATATAGTGCAGTTTCTGCCTCCCTCTGACACATATTTACTGACCAAACATCCACAATATGATCACCATACAAAGGACCACAAGGAAAAGCAGCAACAGCAGAAGAAGAAAAAGATATCTTCAGTTAAAGTCAGGAACCAGGGATCGACAGGGAAGATTAACAACGACCTGGGAGTTGCTGTTGAAAGAGGTATGGAGTGTCATGATGGATTTTTTTCCTAAGTGCTCTTGATCTCTGTTTCTTTAGTAACATTAGTTCTAAATGCAAAAAAAGTCTGCCCAATAGTATTAACTGTGGCACCTGATAATCATTTAGTCTTTGATGAAATTCTGTTTTAGTTGTAGTTAATGGTGATTGGGTTATATTAGTTTGAATCTAGTCAACAAAAACTACATCTTTGTCTCATTTTTAATTTTTGTACCTACTAATAATAATTTTGGGACCACTGTCGCCATCTTGCTCAGTCAATAACATCTGTAACCATGGTCACCATGGTTACAGGTGTTATTATAAAATCCTGTTTAGTGTCTGGATTTAGCTTGAGAAGAGATACAAAAGGTTAGATACCAGTTACGCAGATATACATCAGTATTTCTTTGGCAAACATCTAATGGATGCTTTAGATCAGGGGTGGGGAACCCTGGTCCTCGAGGGCCACCAATCCAGCATGTTTTAGATGTGTCCCTCTTCCAACACACCTGATTCAAATGATCAGGATCGTTATCAGGCTTCTGCAGAGCTTGATGATGAGCTGATCATTTGAATCACGTGTGTTGGAAGAGGGACACATCTAAAACATGCTGGATTGGT
>OMNN01030957.1:2518-18369 GCA_900302755.1 Chromis chromis | reverse complement strand
AACCAAGGAACATCCAACCAACCATCAAACATCCAACCAAGGAACATCCAACCAACCTTTAAACATCCAACCAAGGAACATCCAACCAACCAACCAACCAACCAAATAACCAACTAACCAACCAACCAACCAGCCAGCCAACCAAATAACCAACCAACCAACCAACCAACCAACCAACCAACCAACCAACCAACCAACCAACCAACCAACCAACCAACCAACCAACCAACCAACCAACCAACCAACCAACCAACCAACCAACCAACCAACCAGCCAACCAACCAAACAACCAACCAACCAACCAACCAACCAACCAACCAACCAACCAACCAACCAACCAACCAAACAAACAAACAAACAAACAAACAAACAAACAAACAAACAAACAAACAAACATAATCAATAAGCCATCAATTACACTATTTATTCAAGTCGTAGGACTGGTTTTGCTGTTTGATTATGACTACACCTGTACCTTTGTTCCCAGGACTTAAATGACCTCACATGCTGCAGAAAGTGACACTGATGCTTGGAATCACAATTACAATTTATTTGGAGAACTTTTTAAATCCTTCATTTTGAGCAGTGTATTTGTTTTATATTTCTCAGATTCCTCTGCACAGCAACATAAAATTTAATACACTTTGTCCGTTGCACAAAACATACATATAAAAATAGAAATAGCCTAAGCTCCCAAAATAGTCCCAATCCAATCAAACCATGCAGTTTACTGTCTTGCCTCTATTCATCTTCCAATTTTCCTCCTTGTGCCCGTCTTCTCTCTGTCAGCAGCCAGTTCAACAGGAATAACAGGAACTATGTACTTTATCAGCTCAATACGCTGTCAGGATACAATATCCGGTGTCATATCACATCATCAACATCAACTATTTGTAATTTGATAAGGGGTTTACAGTCACTGGGATATGATATATGAATGGAAAACATTCTGTGTCTTTCTAAGTAGGGGAGAGATGCACATGTTTGTATCTCTCTATATATCTTGCTGGTATTCTGCATCTCTTCTACGACTCTAAGTCACTTTGGGACAATAAAAGTAAGATTTCTGTCTGATTGCATACACGTCCATTCAGAAGGAGCTGCTTCTGCAAAAAGGAAATGAGATGAAGACACTGTAGTCTACTTATTCTTCATCACACTGAGTAGCAAAATAGACAGATACATAGATTAGAGATAGATACGAATTTCCACAAATTCTGCTAAGTGCTTTAAGTGCGATGGCCTTTTATGAGAGTTGATTATCTGGGTTATAAACTGAATCATTAACTGTGGTTTTAGCTGCTATTAATGTCTGACAGACCTTAACTCAAAGTTCTGGATGTTGTTTTGACTTGACATTCAAAAGACTGGCCCCAATTTTTCCACGTTCAAATCATTTGTTGTAATTGCCTCTGAATTCTTCACCATCACTTAAAGCAGCTGTTAAAACTCATCCTGATCCGTGAGGCACTGACAGGCTGCAGCTCAAATGTATTGACTTTTGGGCTTACAGATGTCCAGATCCTCAGCCGCAACCACGTCATTGTTCATGTCAGATTTGACTTAGCTTTAAAGTTCGTATCCGACCTGACACATGACACACAGGCACCTGGCTCCCGACGTTCTGGCCTAAAAAAAAAAAGCTGCACCGTTTCATATAAAATGTGTGGCTATAAAAACACATTAATCCTCTCTAAGCTGTTCATTATAACAAATCACCATCTCGCTGTGGCAGATTGGGTTGTGTGAGATTTTGCTGGTGTAGAGATTGTGGTGACTCATCGGTGCACCAGATAAAACATAATGTTCCTCTGCTTTATCTTTATTCATGTCACATAGCAGTGTGGCAAATGTTTTCTCTTAGAAATATATACATCTTAATTCAAGGACTGAGTTTTCAGAGTAAGATGCCAGGACTTATAGATTAATTAAGCTTTTCAAACGTATGTCTCTGTAGTAAAGCTAGAGATTTGTCAGTATCTATCGTATGTAACAGAAGTGAGTACACCTCTGTGCAATTAGGTGTTCTATTGTATTCAAGTCAGATGACGTGTTTGACTAGGTCACAGTTTTCATTTTGTCCTTCTGCAGAAACTCTTGTGTGCTTTTGGTTGTGTGCTTTAGATCGTTATCCTGCTGCAATATTCCACATCCTCCAAGCTTTTGCAGACTGGGAGTCTGCTTGTTAGTCAGTATTTTAGTGTATTCACAGGCATTCATGGTGCCATGTATAAATGTCATCTCCCCAACACCTTTTGCACTCATGAAGCCCCATATCATTACATTCCCACCTCTATGCTTAACTGTTGGGACTATGCATTTACTATGGGTGTACTTTTGCAGTTTTATTTTTAAAATATGCCGAACCCCATCTGAACCCAACAAATTTACCTTTGTCTCATCTACCAAAGTATGTGCCCCCGATATTCATTCTTTTCATGTCCCTGAGCAAACTTTAATCATGCAGTTTTGTAACAAACAGCAAACAAGAGTGTTTTTCCTGGATGTTTTCAATAGAGGTTGATGTTATACACTGTCCTTCACATTGTGTGAGATGTCAGAGAAACTGTGCTTTACATTGGTAACCCTTGTGCCAAGTCCAAAGCACTTGCCTATCTGTTTTCAGATCTACATAATGCAATTAGTGCTCTGCAATCTATTGTTAGATGACCAATGCAGCTCTGATTAGCGGTACTATGTTCTATATCATATAAATACTGCTTCTGATTAAGCTGTGTTTTGACTGATTTTTTTTTGTTGGTCACTCTTTGTCCTGTATCTTGTTCCATCGTTGTAAAGTCTCACAATCACATTTTTTCATTTCTCTGGCTTTTTTTTTTTTGCATGTGGAGCCATGATGCAGACATGCAGATAGACACAACCCATAGGTCCAAAAATTGGCTGTGTTTTGGTGTTAACAGTAACACCTTTATAACCACATTTATACAATTAGGTTGATTGAAAATCATAGGTATACTAATTTTCATTTCAGATTTCCTAACTTGATTGTCAGTGATCACAAGTGTATTCACTTTTGTTGCATCGAGTTTCTACTTTTGGGCCTGTATTTTCAAATCAGTCTTTCTAGTATTTGTTGTTGATTGTTTAAGAGAGGAAATACTCGATAAGTCCACTTAGAAATAATGTATACATTGAGAGGTGATGTAATTTGGAATATTAGGTGATATAGGTGATATTGCACAGGAGTCTACTCACTCTGGTTACATACTATAAGTCACAAAGATAACCTACTTTTTTTAATGGCTTCTCTTTTCTTGAATCTGAGTGAATCAGTGTATTTTTTAGTATAAAGCACTTAATCCTGTGCTTTCAGATAGTATTCATTGTAGCTTACGTCAAATTGTATTAAATTGTACTCATGTATTTATCATTCAGAGGGGGTTGACACTTTTATACCACAATGTAATGCAAACAAACCTACAGTACAGCAAATACCAGCTTTGTCAAGCTTAGAATGATGCATCAGCTTCTTTCGAGCTGAAGTATAAGATGCATGAAATTGTGTGGGCTAAGGTTGGCATAATGTACAGAATGTGTGCACTTCTTTTTTTCCCTGCTCACTGTTGCCAAGTGCTGGCTCAAAGGGAATTCAAAGGAAACTTTGTGTTTGTGTTGTTTGTCTGTACATTTATGTAAGGTCTTCATCTTACTATTTACTATAAATAAAAATGGAATTGAAATTGAATTGAATTCTTCATGTATTTGTTTAAAAAAAAGAGATTAATTCATGATCATGAAAAACTAAATGTTCACAGACAATAGTACTGAGCAAATACTATTATTGTTTTTGTTGCCGTAGGGCTGTTTGCAGGTTAGCAACTGTTTCAGAGAGAAACTGATGAATTTTTCAAAAGCACACACACACTGACGGTGGCAAAACCTTGTCAAAAGGACTGTGACAAGCAGTATAAGTGTGTGGGCTGTACTTTAAAACTATGACTCACTGCTGTGGGCTAGGGTGGTGTGGGCTACCACAAGAATTACAGTTATTACAAAGTATTGTGCGTGATAGACAGCATCATTGAAACATTTGTGCTAAAATCTGTACAGATACAGCGAAAAATCAAAAGAAAATTCCGTTGATGCCTTGTTAAATAATGGGTTTGGTCTCAGAGGCCAATCAAGATAGAATGTGATATTTTCTCTTAAATGTTGCTGCGTCATTGCTGTTTTGTGCTCTTTCTTCATAGCAGACATTTTGACAAACAATACAAATCACAAGTGTTACAAATAACATAAATAACGGTTCCCTTCTATTCAAGAGTTGCAGTGACACTGATCCAGCATGCACTCAATCCCCGAGACTGGTATGGAATGGAATTCAGCCAAATGTCATTATTTACACCTCTCCTACTGTGGCAGGTCAAATGAAAAAGAAGTCAATAAATTGAGTTGGAGCATCGACCAGGAGTCGAAAAGAAATCTCTGGAGATGGCGCTGGCAAAAAAAAAAAAAAACTTCAGATATTTACAGCTTTGTATGCACATATGTGTGTTTATTCCAGATGGGTTGTTTGGTCAGTGCCGAACCTCTAAGCAGGACCAGGTCCAGTACCAGGTGTCGGTTCCTGTACTGAAGAGGATGCAGGAAGTCCTCAAACAGCTCATGCTGCAAGGTAAGACAGAACACAAGAAACGTCAGTAGAATATATTGATAAAGCGAAAACTGTTAATGGCTAATTGTTTTCACAGAAATTAGCTATGATAAAACACATTGTCATGCCCATCTATACTTTATGAATAATGGCAGAAGTCCATTTATAGTATGTACATTTGATTACAACTCTAATCGGAGTGTATAAGAAGTAGCATTGATTTTAGAGGCTTCTTCTCCGTCTGTCTCCATCTATTCCCTGAGACACACCGCCGTCTTGCACTTTGGCTCTCAGATTTTGTGGCTTTCCTTAATGGCTGTGTCTGTGTCTGTGCAGGGCTGTCATGGCAGGATGACATCACCCAGTACATTTTATCAAAGGAGCTGAAGCGAGTTCCCCACACCACCATTCCCTCTAAGCCAAACCCCTCATCCTCTTCTTCGCACTTATCTCAGTAAGTCCACTCCAGTTCCAGTGACATTTAATGAGAAATGTACATTTACACCATACCAGTTAGTCAAAGATGCTTATTCCACCTTTCCTTTCATATCCAACCTCTGTATCCACCCTAATCTTGCCCCTGTTTCTCTCCTGGTTGCCAGGTCCAAACAGCACATCCCCCACCACCAAAATTCTAAGTCGGGGTCCACAGCTCCTGGTGGTAAATATGTGGACTACATGATAGTTGAGCCTCCTCAGTCTCCGCTGCGCATGCAAACAGCATCCATGGACCCATACACATATCACCAGGTATGGATGCACACATGAAATATAACACATGAAATCTGGACTCATCCAACAATCAAAACTCATACTATTAAGACAGCTAATAGTGTATTATCTCTGCCAACCACAGCACAGGTACCAAGATGATGTGGAGAGATCTCTTCTGGCCGCAGGAGGTGGTTATGCCCGACCCTCGTCAAGGTCCCAGGCCAATCAGAGAGAGCGAGAGCGAGAGCGTGACAGGCAGCTGCTGCAGGAGGCTCTGTCTCTCTACCTGGCGTCTGCACAGCCTTCTTACCGCCACCGAGGGGCTGCTTCCATGACCCCTGCAGGTAAAAGGTTTAAAATAGAACTAAAATTGAACTTGAAAGTATCAGAAACACAGAGGTGAATAGGCAATTATAAAGCAATTCATAAAAGACAACCAAACAATTCCTTTTATTACCTGTGGTGTTATGACCAGGTTTGCCCTATTATGAGGACTTGGAGTTGGAGATACCAGTGGACTATGTGGAAGACTACACCCTGGAGGAGAGACTCGGTACTACAGGCAGGCAACAAACCCCGCAGAATAAGAAAGTTCCCCAGGATTTAAGTGCTCTGTCTGGAACCAATGGTGAGAAAAAGGAACTTCTCATACTTCATGTAATAGTGCCTTCCAAGAGTAATACTATGCAACACAAGCATAGCACCACATTTACAATATGAATGTGCTTACATTGTGTGTGATTATACACGTTAGTGTAAAAAAAACAATGCTAATTTTGCTATTCTGTTTTAGATGGCCTGCTCCAGAGGATGTCGGGAGTCTTGCAGAAGTACAGAGTTGATCCCAGAGAGCTCAGCCAGGAGCAGCTCTATAAACTGGCCCTCATACTGCAGCTGCTGCAGGCTCAAGAAAAAGCAGGTAGAGTCCCTGAGCTGTTAATTAACAAACTAAATGAGGAAGATTAGATTTTTGAACACAATATATTAAAGTAATATCTAAATACATATGACTTGAGTAGATGGGGAAAGCAAATTATGCTGAATTTGAATCCTGTTTTACTGCTATATTTGTCTAAAAACAGTATTTTGCCTCTCAACACAGATCCAGTTGAGAAAGACCTCATCACCCTCAAGGAGGTACGTCAGCGTCTGTTGCTGGCTCTGATTATAAATTGCAATCATACGCTTTTTACACTGACAGCTTTTCTATCATCCCACTTAGATGCAGCTGTTAAAAACAGACAGCGTGTCCAATAAGCCAGAGAAGCCTGCTCCTGCTCCCAGCCCCCCCAATGCCCCTTCTGCCCCCTCCTCCGCCTCAGTCCTCACCACACCTCCAGCCAAGAGTGCCAACCTCCACCTGTCTGCTTCCCAGCCTCCACAGGCTGCTCCTGCTGAAGCTGGACATGGCCTGAAGGAGCAGGGGCTGCCACTAGTTGAGGGCACAGGAGCCAAAGAGGAGTATGGGTACATTGTCACCAACCGGAGGTCAGCACTGGATCAAATTTCAGTTCTTCTGTTTTTCACAAACAAACCCAAAACATGATGCATATATATTTTCTTGTGGAACTAATTATAAGGAAAGACCCTCTTCATGTCAAAGGCTGTTATGAATTGACAATAGGGGAACTCACTCTACTGGCCGTTTTATTTTTTATTTGTTATTTTGCAGATGAAGAGCAGAAAACCTGATATTTATTAGCTCTCTGAGTAGTTTCTAGGCATTTTTTGCTCCTGTCACATTTTTCCTCAGTGTGGGCTCGTTTCTTTACTGCCATATAAAGTCCTGAACCTCTATGGAAATAGCTCAACTATGACTAGAAGTAGAGAGAACTCAAAAATGTCTTGCACGACACATTTATAATGTCATAAATCAATTTTTAAAAACTGTTAAAATTCTTTCTTTTGTTGTGGAAAAAAATTTAATCAACAACTGCCTACACGTTTTCCTGTGCTGGTAAAAATGGTATAGATACTATAGATATTTTACCACTTAATTTTTTTAATTTATTTTTTCAGTTTTTCTTCTGTCTGCTCTGTGTAAACACAGCCTGCAGTTCAGTTGAAAAGTTCCTGGTTTTTTGTTGAATGAGTGTTGGTCCCAAAAAGCCAATAATGGCTTGCCAAGGAGCACAGAATTTTATTTTTTTCCTGAATCTGGTTAAAGCAAATTCTTTATTACAACATGTTTTAAATGGGACATGTAAGTTAAAGTGATTTTGATGAAATATCATTCTTTTAACCTTAGATTTTATCAAGTTTTCTGACAGAATGTCACGTTACAGATGAGTAGTTCAAGGACCATGGCTCAAAGTTGAAAATCTAATGATTCTATGTTTTTACAGTTTTGAAGCTCTGATAAATGGTGTCATTTTGGCATTCATTGTAGATAACATGCCTTTCAAACCTGCTACTTGGGGTAAGTTAAGGTTATGTTTCCAAGGAGGATAATGTTGCTTTTTCATTTGCAGTCCTCTGAGTCTGTACGATGGAGTGAAGCTGTTGGAGCTATTGGCTGATAAGATACACTTGGCAACTAGCAGCTTCATCAACATCAGGTAACACAACAGCTGTGTGTGTGCCGTAATGTGTGATACATGCATACTATTTCACTCTACATGCTAAAATAATTTTTCACCATTTGTGTGTCCCTGTGTTTGTGTGTCACCAGCGTTGTTGGTCCTGCGCTCACTTTCCGTATCCGCCAGAATGAGCACAACATGACGGCTGCAGAGGTAGCTGCTAAAGCTGGTGAGACTCAAACAGACACACACGCTAACACCTACCCACCCACGCATATACACAAGCATGAAGCGTAAAGTACGTGGGCGCAGCATTCTGTTACTGTCACAGTGTTCTCCTCAAACACTTTTTTCTTACATCCACTAAAAAAAAAATGTTTTTCACCCCAACAGTATCTGAAAAGAACTTCCTGGAGTCAGAGACAGGCCTGAAGATCGTACAGACTGGTGTGGGAGAGGTACTCGATACTATGCACTCACACTGACACACTTATACAGCCCCTCCTATCAGTGACATATAGAGCAGCTGTCAAGGCAACAGAGATGTAATCATTGTTCTTTATTCTTTACCATTTCTACTACAATGGAATCATGAATGTGTCCTGGTTTGACAGATTATTAGACGTGCTGGTGTCAAAGCCCAGCAAAAAAGTCTTATTTTCACAGTATATCCGCTACTGCTTTCTTTTAGTATTATTAGTCAGGATCTGCTTCTTTATTTATGTTTATTTATGATTTGGTATTGCCCAGTGGGGATATTTTTGATGAATTCTTATTAGTCATTTACACATATTGTAACCTTTGCACAGCAGCACAGACAAAAACAGTCCATCCATCTCACCTGTAAAGCTTGTTTTCCATCCACCACTACGCTTTGTGTTGTAATGTTGTGTGTAATTCCAAGTCTGTGTGTGTAAACCCTTGTGGCCGGGACGAATAAGCGAGACGACACTTCACAACAACCAGCGTTTCACTTGTTGCCATGGCGTTTCATCCCCCCCCCTCCTTGCCGTGGCTCCCAGGTCCCAGGTGCTATGGCAACAGTCACATGTGTCATTAACCTCATTATTCGCTGTTCACACAAACAGCGTGATTCCAGGCGGCCTCTGAATCATCACCCACATCTCGCACGTTGTGTCTAATGGATTGATACCGAAAGGCCCATTTAGATTGAACGTTAAGATAATGTGCACACCGACTGCATTCAGGGTGGCAGAGATAACGTTGCAGTTGTGCTACCAGTACATGTGTGCGTGGTACTGATGTGATTAAATGGCAGAATGTTTTAGATCACCTAATAGTGATGTTAGTCATCCCCATGGTTTGTTGTCTTTGTTCCTGATTTAAATCCAGTGTTTCTGGTGATTTTTTTCAATTCCAGGTGATAAATCACAAGCTAAGGTTAATTTCTGTTGCTATTTAACTAAATATTTAAAAGTTGTAGGTGCTTCGTGTCTCAGAAACAACCATAGGATAAAATTTAGGACAAAGTAAAATCATTTTTAGAAATTAGGATCATTGCTTTATGTTTATGCATTCGATACCCTCTGTTATACGATACATCAAAGTCCAGTTCATTTGCAGCTCTTGATTCGCTTTCCGAGGTTGACCTTTAGAATGAATTTGTTCTCTCAGGAGTGGTTGGTTCCTGTCTTTAATGGCGAAGTTGCAGTTTTTTTTTTGTTTTGTCTTTTTGGACTGAGATTTTGAGTGAACAGGAACAACAAGACTACACACAGGATTTATCTTTAAAATGGCTAAACATTAAAGGTAAATTCTGTAGTTGCATGGTATGGTAAAAAATGTCCCAGGCAATGGATGGCTGATCTCCATGTTGCTTCAGCTGTCTTTTTAATGGGTTCCTGGGGCATACCACCTTGACCTTTCAGAGCTCTGTCTTTAAATCTCAACTTCAGCTGCTCTTTGAGCACACACTGCTGTCATGTGCAGTTACAGAGAAACAATTCTATTGTTAAGAGGAAATGCGTGACCTTTGAATCACTGCGGTGAGGGTGAAATTCCCTGGAGCAGCTTAGCCTAGGTTGACTACTGATGTGCATGTTGAAAAGACAGTACTTTCAATGATGATGATCTGTTTTCTTTGCGTTCCTTCCCCTCTTGCTCACCACTCTGTGATTGTCTTTTTTCACAGAGGACAGATGCACGGGGTCTCCCTCAGGTAACCAGGGTTTCCCAGGGCTCCAGTGGGACAGTCATCACGCTTGTTTCCATGGCAGTTGTTGGAGGAGTGCTGGTATTGGCCATGGCCGTTGCTTGTCTCAGGCACTATGCTCAGCAAGTGGCCAATGGAAAGCTTGGGCTGGGGCCAGAGGGAGGAGCAGAGACACACTTTGACTACCAGGTAAGGCAACAAAAGGCCTGTACATATACATACAGTATATAATGGGTTTAAAGTTTTTTTTAAGAATGACCATGTTGTCTTAATGGGTAGGACAAATATGAGATGCCAGATAATGAATTAAAGACCAAAAGGGCTATAAATGTGTGAATTTACATGTTATTCATAGCATGGGATATTATGAAAATCTGTCTCTTAGATCAGGCAGATGATTGTGTGCAGGTAATACACATTATATTTAGAATGATGCAATAAGCATTACATGCTCAAGCAATGCTGAAGTTGTCAACATTTTAAACTTTTTGTACACCAAGCAGGGTCTGGGCATTTTGTGCTCCTGTTACATTTTTACTCACTGTAGGCTGATTCATTAGTGCAATATAAAGTCCTGCACCTCCTTGGAAATCACAGACATGACTAGAAGTAGAGAGGACTGCAAAATGACAAAGTTGTTATGTCATAAATCATAAAAAACAAAAACAAAATTACATTTCTTTGATTATGTTTTTTAACAAAAATTTAGAGACCTGGAATCAACAGATAAAACTTTTTCCAAGTGATCACATGTGTTACCAATATTATATACCCTAAAAAATGGTGTCTCTACATTCTATGTATATTTTACTACTTACATTCTTAATGTGTTTCCATACTTGTCTCCTATTTGCTCTGTGTAAACACAGCCTGCAGTGCAACCCAGTTCAGCTATCAAGTCTTTGAGTTTTTGTCACATGACTATTGGTTGCAGCAGAGTTGCTTGTTTGCATTTCAGGTTGCACTAAGGGGTGCAGAATCTTTTCTTTTTTTACAGAGTCTGGCTAGTGCACACATTTTTTTTTTAGATGAGTCATGTAGAATAAAGTCATTTTGATAAAAATATCACGATTTTAAGCTCAGATTTGGTTAATTCTCCTGACAGAACTGCATGTCACATATGATGATTGCAAGGACCATCAGAAAGTTAAAAAAAAAAAAGGCCAAAATGCTTTCTGTTCTTTCAGCTTGTGGCTTTCATAAATGGTATAATATTGGGGATTTAAAAAAAACAAACTTGCAATTTAAACCCACTGTCAGATTTAAGGGTTTAGTGGGTTTATACAATTGTCAACTGATTCATACAAATACTAATATATAGTTGCAGCCCTGTTGTTAATTGAATTTATTTTTTTTATTTATTTTTTTTACCTTTTTCCATCCTCCTTTTTTCCAATTCAGGAGCTATGTCGGCAGCACATGGCATCTAAATCCTCCCTGTGCCGTCAGGACTGTGTGGGAGGGGTGAGCAGCGGCATAGCAGGGCCTGCTATAGGCACAGGTGCTGGTGGACGGAGGGGTACGGACACGTCCCGCGTCAGCAGCGTTTCCTCCCAGTTCAGCGATGGTCCTCAGCATAGCCCGTCCTCCACCCACAGCTCCACCCCATCCTGGAGTGAAGAACCAGCCCAGTCTAACATGGACATCTCTACTGGTCACATGATACTGGTGAGTGAACACACAATCAGAGTGGAGAGGAAATTGCCTCTCCGGTGTAGCAAGGGATTCTCCTGCTATAAAAAAAATAATCCATGTTGAGCAAATATTCATTTCTTGTGTGCTGTCTCTCCTACAGTCATATATGGAGGATCACCTGCGCAATAAGGACCGCCTTCAAAAGGAGTGGGAGGCCCTGTGCTCATATCAGGCTGAACCCAGTTCAGTAGCTGTGGCTCAAGTCCCAAACAACATGGACAAAAACAGACATGCCGTGTCCCTCCCCTGTTAGTGCATCAATGGTTCACACATTTCATCATATGTAATTTATAGGCTTTCATAGACTTGAACTTCAAAGTGAATCTTAGAATTAGTAGTAAAATGTAGAAAGTATGATCATCTTGTTATCCATTTATTATTTCAAACACTTACTTTCTTTTCCAGATGATCACTCCCGGGTGAAGCTGAAGACTGAAGTGAACCCCAGTAAACAAGACTACATCAACGCGAGCATCATTGTAAGAATTCTACATACAATCCAAAACATTTACAGTATGTAAAGATATTAATAGTTTGTTACTTGATGATTTATCCTCTGAACCAATATAAAGGTTTAAATAAACAGCCATACTGTAGTTTTTTTCATATGTAGTTCACTTTGAATCAGTTGCACCTAGAGGTATTTATTGGAGTTGATTTTAGTTTGAGTTGAGTTTGATTTTATGAATAAACAATCTCTGCATCTGCTGTATAAATGACTTTCTGCAAAGGAAACATAAGAAATGCTTTGCTGCTTTTTAATTTTTTTTCTCCAATCAACAGTTTGATCATGACCCTCGCCAACCAGCTTACATCGCCACACAGGGACCTCTGCCACACACTGTTGCTGATTTCTGGCAGGTCAGTGGAATCTTCTCTCTGCTTTCTTTGACTGTTTGTTTTCCACTCTGTCTTCCTCACAAGTAACTGAATTTACTCCCCATTCAGTAATAAACAGAAAAAATATAACGCTGCAGGTCTTTGGCCAAAGCGGTCCATCCACAGAAAATCTGCCGTCTTACAGCCCTGTGTTACAGAATTACTAACAATCAAATGATGGATCATTTTTGTGAGGGTGTTATTTGTGTGTAAATATGTGTGTGCTTGCTTTATTCAACTTCCAGATGGTGTGGGAGAACGGCTGCACGGTGATAGTGATGATGACAGCTCTGGTGGAGGATGGAGAGAAGCAGTGTGAACGATACTGGCCTGACGAGGGCTCATCGCTCTACCACATCTATGAGGTTAATTTCCTGTTGCAACACCTGAGCTTTGAGTTCAGATGGAGCACAGAAGAAACATTCAGTGCGATGCTTCTCTGTTGCTGTAGTAGTTTCATTCAAATGGAATAATTTGTAAATACTATTAATAATCTGAGATTAAAGGTTCTGTGTGCCACATTCAGAACCACCAGCACCAGCATGCCAGAACAAAACAAACAGACTTAACTTTCAATTACAACTAGAGAGGTTGTGTACATGAGAGACAGTAACACATTTTCCAACCACAACCATGTTGGCATTGTTAAATATGTTGAATGGCTGTAGCGAGTTGTTATCTACTAGAGTAGTATTATTTTTACTCTACCTGTCTCTCTGCTCGTATCTGTTCTGCTCCGTCTGTCTGATTTAATGGTCCACTGGACTGGAGAGGACCCACACAAAGCACAGCCACACATACTCTCACTGAGCTAAAATGAAATGAGTGCACAAAATTAGATAAATAACATAAATAAAATAAACTGATTTAGAATTTTGAGGATTTTTAGGGCACTACCTCAACGCTGGACTGCACTCTCTCTTTTCAAATGCGACATGGGAAGCCACACTTGGCCTGTTTATAAATGCGGGGAGGGCCAACGGTTTCAAAGGGTGGGACTCACATGCACTAACATCATGCACATGTGGCCAGACCAGCTGTCAACACATAGAACAGAGAAGTTCAGATTTAACACACATTATTCCACTACTTTTTACACAGCACTTTATTTTTTGCTGTTATATTAAGGCTATATTTACATTTAAAATCTTGCATGCTGCACCTTTAATGCCGAGAAAAAAAGTCAAATATCTGAGATTAAAGACATGTACATAATAACTATTTTTTAACATTCTTTTGTATCATTTGATCTCCTTATTGTTAACCTTTGCTCATATATCCAGCTTTTGTTTGCTTGAATGTTTAACTCACACAAAGCTTGCAAGTCGATTCACTGCGTTCTTCAATTTTGGGTAGCCTGCAAATTTTATTGGAGAGACTACCTCTCCATCGCAAAGACACATTTTTTCACCCTCTTTTCTGTATCTTTGTGTGCCACCCCTCCGTCTCTGTCATTCCCCTTGTCTCTCTCAGGTGAACCTGGTGTCGGAGCACATCTGGTGTAAGGACTTCCTGGTGCGTAGCTTCTACTTGAAAAACGTCCAGACGCAGGAGACGAGAACCTTGACGCAGTTTCACCTGCTGAGCTGGCCGGCTGACGGCATCCCCACCTCCACGCGGCCGCTGCTCGACTTCCGCAGGTAAAAAAAAAACAACCAGTTACGCACACACACCACACACAGACTCATTTCAACAGGTTCCAAGGGATTTAGTCATTTTCTGTAAATAAACACAGAACGGAGCAAGCAGATGGTCAGGATGCAATGTGTGATATATTGCGTTGACTCAGTAGTCCCATCAGTGGGTCTGAATCCTTCTGATTTCCTTCATTACATCCATCTCTTTTATTTGTTCCCCACCCTTCCTGTCATTTACAGTGTGTAATCAAATAAGGCATCCATACCACTCATTTCATGCCTTATCCGTCATCCTGGCTCTCTCTCTCTCTCCCTCTCTCCCAGTGTGCAGGTTGATAGGTTTGTATTTTAACATCTCCCAGTGTCATTTTTGTGGTTTGCAGCTAGTACTCTGGCTCCAGTTGCATAGTCACAAAAATGAGCATTGGCAGGTGTGACTGGCTACTGCAAGAGGGACAGTGAATCTGTGGCTTCCTCTCCACCTATTCTATCCTGTAATCTCATCTCACTGTTCATCATGCAGTTTCAGCTTTTCCTGTCTTGTCAAACCTTTCCTCATTCCTAATCCGGTTGTTTTTTATCTGTCATTAACACATATTTCCATCCCTGATACATCCAACTTGGTCATGGGCTTTGTTCCCATTTCCTTTGATTCACCCATAACCCACAACTACCCAAATCTGCATAAGTGTGTTGTATGCATTTAATAACCTATTACTTGGCCTTATTTATGTATATTTATTATATTTGGGAACAAGACCAATTGTTGTTGCAAAGTTTGTGTTAAAAACTTTACAATAAAGCACCTTTTCTGTCCTTTGCTCTCCTTTCTTTCTCCGCTGTCTCTTGTCCGTGCTTTTCAGGAAGGTGAATAAATGTTACAGAGGCCGATCCTGCCCAATTATTGTGCACTGCAGGTAAATAAAGAAAGAAAATGCTTCCTCTGGATGCGTCATGAATTTCTATGACACACAAGAAATTGCAGAAATAAACTGAATGAACTGCTGGGAGAGTGGGCTGAAGTATTACGTGTGCTTTGACAAGTTTTCTTATTATCACTTCCACAGTGATGGCACCGGCAGGACTGGCACATACATCCTCATTGACATGGTGCTGAACCGCATGGCGAAGGGTGAGTCACTTATATACGTATATACAGCACAGATAGTGCGCAAGATCAGCAAAACATTTTGTGAAACACTTTGCAAAGTCCATGTTTTGGGGTGAAGGCTGAGCTATGCTAGATATAATACCTCTAATGGACACCAGAGGGGGCTATAGTTACAATATAGGTAAATCATTTTGCATGTGAGACTGGGTCCTTCCACAGTAAAGTCTGCATACCAGCATCAGATTTTGTCTAAAAATGTCCACATGCATAACCACATGCATAAATCACCAGTTATCTTAAGATTATATTAATATAGTAATTTATGTTGCTGTCAAACCAATGCCAGTCAGATTGCACAATTATTTTTTGTCCATTCATTATCTATACTTTCTTTATCCTATCGAGAGTTGTGGATAATATTGCAAGTTTGTATATCAAACAGGGTTATTGTGTATTTAGATTACACCCCGTGATTAGACATATAATATGTCTGTAGTAGGACTTC
>OMNN01030954.1:0-10978 GCA_900302755.1 Chromis chromis | reverse complement strand
GCAAAATCAATCTATTGCCAGTATGTAGAATAGTTTAGAAGTGGTAACCCTTACCTGAACAAACGCAGAAATGACAATACAGAACTGCTATTATATAATAAACCATACAAGGAAACATGGTGTGTTTTGTGTAAATTAAAAAAATATATATTTATCTGGATTCATAACCAGACAAAGACATGTACAGGACAGAACACTACATTTAAGTTCAATGACATATTTAGGATTTGGGTCTACCATCAACACCATTATCTGACATAAATAATGTGAATCACTGTATTTAAACATTGTTTTTCAGTAGGGGTCTCTCATAGTTATTGAACTGTTTTCTATAGCAGACTTCTGGACAGAGCCAGCTCGCCCATTAGGCAATATAGGCAAATGCTAAGGGCGCCATGGCCTCCAGGGGGCGCCACAAAATCGGGAAAAAATTCACCTTCAATATAATTATATTAAAACTAGTTATTACTATTAACTCTTAAAATGGAAAAGCTCACATTGATTCAAATGTAAAGCAATGCCAAATAATATTACTACAAAACAATGCTATTCGATTTCTTTTGTAAGCGTATGTAAATCGCCGATGGAGGGGGGCGCCATATAAAATCTCGCCTAGGGCGCCACATTGGGTAGGTCCGGCTTTGCTTCTGGAACATGTTATTAGCTCAAATTCATGTTTTAAAATTAGGAAAATCTACTGTATCTACAGTATACGTAGGTTTATGTATTGCAAGGCTGAAATCCTATGTGTGTTTTTTTCTTCAACAGTATTTGGAAACACACTATGCTGTATAGATAGTTTTCATATATTGAAAAGAAAATGTCAAGAAGATATACAAATACTGTCTTAATATTGAGTCAGATAGATCAGATATGTAGACAGTACCATACTGTTCTCCACTGATACTCCACCAATACTAATTGCAAACTGAATTGTAATTGCATGGCAGTCTACAGCCCTCCTTGTCCCGTGTTTGCTTTCCTGATGGGACTAATGATGACAAAGCTGCAGAATTCAGCTGTTTTTGTGGTCCTGAGCTGTAGACTGGTGTCAGAAACTCTGGAATTATCAAACAAACAAGACAAGAGAGCTGGCTGGCTTTCCCTGGAGTTCAGCTCACTACAAGTCATCCTTCATACTGGGCCAGTCTGGCTCTGTGAATGTGGAAGCAGGTGTGGTGGCAGGACAGTGGAAAGCCCCTCTCCGGCTTTGCCTTCACCGCTGCCCACTTGTTAATGACTGGGCTGTGGGAAGCTGGTCCTCTGTGTACGCTGTTATAAAGCACTCAAAGCCTCCAGGATGGCAGCAAGCTCACTCCTTGGCCCTAGGGCACTCTGTGGAGAATAAGACACACCTCATGCTTTGTTTTCCTGCTCCATGGGATCCCACACCAGAGGAGAGCCCGGGTATAAAAGGAGCACTGTCTCAGTTTTTTCTATTAAAAGTAGACCTCTGCTTACATCTTCTTTCAGGTAAAGAAACTTTTTTACTTCACATGCACTGTATCTGATGTGTGAAAGGATATAAAAAGACCAGAAATGTTAACAGCATTAAAACATTAAAGCTCATTCCTTCTGTTTACATTGGTCCTGACAGGCAACAATTTGTCTAATAAATCTGTGCTTAATTAAGGCTCATCACGGAAATCGGAGACAGTCAGGTAGTGTGGTCTGCAGTTTGTATCACACAGGTAATCTTATCTTAAAATTAAAGAAATACTTAATTATTTGGGAAATATTTGAGTTAGATGAGAGGATCTATAGCCTGCCACTCATATCGCTCTGTTAAATATGAAGCTGCTACCTGCAAACAGTTAGCTTAGCATAACATGGAAAACTAGACAAGCACTCGGAGAGCGCAGACCTCCGCCAAGCAGCTCATGTCCACCCATTTGGGCTGGTCCAAATAGCAATTTCTGTGCTCCGGATATTCGGGTCCAGTTAACGACGAATATCTGAATATTCGGCTCGTGGGGGTGAGGGGTGAGGGGTGCGAGACGCTAAATGCTAAAAATGGAGCCGCAGCGATGGATATTCAGGTCCAATTAATGACGAATATATGTTTTTTGGGTGGTGGGTGGGAGTGGGGGGGGGGGTCACCAAAATTTAATCACCTGTTCCTTGTCACATTATCAACATTTCCTGAATTTAATCAAAATCCGTTCATAATTTTTCAAGTTATCTTGCTAACAAACAAACAAACAAACAAACAGACAAACGCAGGCAAAAACATAACCTCCGCCGATTTGCGCTTGGCAGAGGTAATAAAAACAAGGGGAAACAGCTAGTCTCTGTCCAAGTCTACCTACTAGCACCTACAAAGCTCATTGATTAATGTGTTATATCTTGTTGGATTTTTACGCACAAAAACAAAAGTGTGAAAATTATAATTTGTTTTTTAGAGGGGATTATAACCCAAAACATTCTCGCTATGTTATGCTAAGCTAAGGCTGCTAGTTCCAGTTACATTTAAACTGTAAAGCTATTTGCTGATATTTACTGTAGAGGTATGGGGGTGGTATCGACATCTACTTTATTGTTATGGTTCTGTGTCACCACTCTCATAGGATTATTTTGAACCACATTAGGTTGTTGTTTTTAGCAAAAAAGATTAGACCAAGCACTAGTTTAAACTACCAATAGAGGCCAAACTGTTTTTTGCACCAGGCTATGGACATGTTTATTTCTGCTGTAAAGCTACAGTTTACATACAGTTTACTACATCCATTATTATTATACAGCCTATGATTTTAACATGATAGTCTTTGCGATTGACTCATTTTTGGAGGCAGCCTCAAGTGGTCATTCAAGAAACTGCAGTTTTTGGCACTTTTGCATTGACTTTATTTTCCAGCCCTGGGGGTTGCCACTTGGCTTAGATGGACACAGTTAGCAAATAGTCGATTAACACATTGGAGAATTCAGCAGCTGAAGAGTCAGATATTTCCCCCAGGAGTTTGTTGAAACCAGACAGAAACTGACATTTGTCAGGTGGACAAAAAGACCGACCTAATATAAAAGTGATGATATGTCATTGTTGTGTCCACAACTTGTGGCCAATCAGTTATGGTGGGTTTAAGGATACCCAGCTGTTTATTAGCATCTTCACTGGCAGATGTGAACAAGTTCACCTATTTAGAAAAGTTGTCCCTTGTCATTAAGCTCATGGATGCATACTACAACTCAAATTCGAGCCAAGCCTGGAAACCAATAACATCAAATTTTTACAACAGTTATGATTACGTTGGGTGGCTCTGATTCGTATAAAGTGTGATCTCATATGATTTCCAAACCGTATGTCCATTTCAAATGTTCTCATTTTTTTGTGGATCAATAGCAGCTCCTGTACAAGTTCATCAAGTTCAGCACTGCTTCGGTTTGTTAACCTCCTGTTTTTCCATCACAGACCATCTTTCCAGAGTTTATTCAATTTATATTTAGACTCTCAGAATTACAGCCATACATTCATTTGACATCGTTATCAATATTTATCACATTTATCGTGCAAACGTACAGGATTTCACTGGTCAGTTACAGAGACAATAAGACTGCAGACCAAGAACTCATAATATTTTGGTTCCAATTACTATTGATTTTACAATTGGTTTGCAGCAGGATGTTGTTTTATTACTAATATATTTAATGTGCAAATCAATATGAACACTTGCTAGGCTCATTCATAGGAAGGCCATAAAATCAAAGATGTGGACTTCAAACAGCTGTGGACACTTTCTGATCCTTCCAGTAAATGGCCGCAGCAGACTCTTTAATGCAGTTGTTAAAGGCTTGTGTTGCTGAATAAAAACAAGCAGGGATCATTTAATCACTAGCTAATGTGGAAAAACACTCTTAAGCAAATTATTATCTTTACACTGTACAGAAAGAAGGTAAAAGATGTGGGTCTGGCTTCGGGTTGGTAAGTTGTCACATCTTTAAGAGCATTGTGACTGTATTGGCTTGTAGCAGCGGCTAACAGAGAGCCAGCGGTGGGGTTTATCTCAACAAAAGACCGTCAAATGTAAGTGCAATTACTGCCACAAGCAATAAAACAGCCACTGCATTCCATAGCAACGGTGAGAGGGCGCCTAGGAACCTGAGAGCTCTGCCGGCCTTCCCGTGTGGGCCTCAGTTTGAGTGATGACGGCACAACATGATGGAGTAAGGCATAGAGAACCAGACCGTGTGGAGTACATTTATAATCTGTAATTGATAATGTAATAAAGGCTGTGAATAGGCTCAGAGTGACTTTTCGCCGTTTGCAGTCACTGTCATGGCAGGCTTGTGTTTTTCATGCCTGGATGGAGGTTGCTTGGCAATGTGGGGTTCATTCTGCCAAAAATTACCAGCGTTTCTCTCTCTATCTCTCTGCTTTCTGTCAGTTCACTCTTTATCACAGAGCACCTCTACCTCTTTTTTCGCTCCGCGGACTGTGTGACATGGAATTGACATGTAGGTTTGGAGGCAACATGATGCTATTGAGCTGTGATGTAAAGGTAGCTACCAGGCTTCCTAAATACATCCATGCTAGAGCGGGCATGGAGCAGGGGAGCAGGCAGGCAGGCAGGCCTCACCGCTGGGTTTAGCTCAGCTGTAGGCCTGTTAGATCAAATGAACCGCTCCATGCTTCTACATCAGCAAGGTCAGGCTGGGGATCTGTGGTGGAGGAGGTCACGTGACCATGTGGGATTTGAGGCTGCCGAGATGGAAGTCAACATTTATGAAAGCTGACAATGATTAACCACACAGGGCTGTTTTCACATAAAACTGAAAATATGGACTTTCAAAGGGTCCATTGGAGGAACACAGTACATGGCACCATTATGTAATTGGAGACATTTGGATAAGATGCCTGGGACGTATAAATGATCATTAAAAAGGAACGGCGCACAGCTGTGTGAGTGAGTGGCACACACTGCCAGTGGACTCTTCAGAGGCTGCTTGCTACTTGACAGTGTGTCTCGCTAAAGTGTCGAGGTTGGGGGTGTTGGTTGTAGGGCTCTAAAGTGAGACGGAGGTGCACACTGGTCAAATCGAAGGGTAAAGTGGTAGCTTTGGCTGCACTCCTTCCTAATGCCCTACGGCACCTCCACCATTAGCATTCCCCACTGCGACTTGAGTTCATAAGACTAATGGAGTTGCTACCTGGGGACATTAATTGTGCGTGACACCACTCGGGGGCTTTTGTGCACTCACACTAATATCACTGCGCCTGCCTGACAAAGCGCCCGAAAAGATTACAAACAAACCCCAAATAACTGCCAGTGTTGTGTTGCCATTTGACAGGAGAGTATGTGTGAGTTGGGTACGTGTGTGCGGTGGGTTTGGGGGTCGAGGAGGCTCGAATTCACTTACAGGATGTTGTACAACCTGAGGAGTCAAGTGATATGTGTCTCACCCGAGTGTATGGATGACTTCATCATCGCAGGACAACTCCCAGCGACAGTGTTACGCCTCGTATCTCGCAACTTCTGACACAGGCATGACATCATCCAATAAAAATGCAGGCCTGGCCCCCGAGAGCGTCTTCAATCCACAAGGCACAGCAGGCGGAGCTGTAATGGAGGAGCTGTGAGGAGATGTACTTCTGTGCCAGTAAAAGTTAAAGCATATTAATGTACACTGAGCTATCAGTTCTTTAATGCAATCCATTACCCTGCAGTAAATCCCAGTACCTCTGTAAAGTTTAATAGTGATTGCGATGCTTAATTTTTTGTTGAAGCTGTATAAAAGACGTGGCGACTCAACTTTGTTTTAGTCGTTTGTTCGATTGTTGTTTTCTTAGACTGCATTACATTGAAAGGCATCATTTTCTGTCCACATACAAAAATAACAAAGAATATTAGAAACACCTCTTGTATTGGATTGCTTAGAGGATATTTTGAACCACTGGAATTAAAATAGATGAATAACTAAATGCAAATTAAAATTGAAAACTTGTGTATAGGTGTTTTGTGCCTTGTAAACACCGGGCATGTTGTATTAGTTATTTGCAATTAGCAGTTAGGTACATTTACAATGATAATAGAAGTGTTTGTGTAGAGTACATGACTATACACTACTATATACACTGTTGAGTTAATGCACATATATTAGTTACATTTGCAGCCTTTTCTCCATTAATGACATTAAAATCTGAAATGGTTATTATTGTTTTTTCAAACCCAACATAATATGCATAAAGAAAGTGTCACCAACTGAGAAAACAATAAAATCTTGACTCTGTGTAAGTGTTTTTGAGGTTATGTTTCATTTTATATGTCTCGCAATGTGATAATGTTGCACCTTTATCTGAATCTTTTTATCTAATACAATTGAAGTTCCGGTGTCGGATCGAGCCACAGAGGTTTTCTGGCACGTCTTACATCTTAATGACAATTTGTTGTACTGCAAGTGTAACTTCAAATGAATCCAGCGGTTGGACACATTTGTGAAGGCATGAAAACAACAATCTGTCATCAACACCAAAATGATTACACTTCTTAAAATTCTTTTGTTGGCCAAATGGTGGTTTGGTTTGAGGGGGATGGTAATGGCTTTGACTAGGAAGCAGTGGTAGGTGTAGAAACATTAGAGAGCAGCAAGAAGGTTATAGGAAAACACTCATTTAGATGCATGTACATGATATTGTGTTTTCATTTTGTGACATATATGTATATATATAGAGAGAAAACTGACACACATAGCAAGGTAACACTGAACAGAGCTGATTTAAATCTACATTTTTCACAATTTTGCAAATGATTCAGAAGCTAGTCACATTTGGAATCTTCTTTACACATCAAAACAGATACAAATCACATTAAACATGTTAAAGTGCTTACAGTAAATACAATGAAGTGTCTGTAATCGTTAAAGCTTTAAAGCTACAATCATAAACATACAGCACAGTGGCTATTAAATATCATTCGCTGTGCATCTTGAAACATAAACATCAGGTAATGAAACTAATGAATGTGCCTATTGTTAATATATTATAACTAAGTAGTGTCACATGTTCTGTGTATTTATTGTGAAGAGAAGGGGGTAAAGGTTAGCGGCCTCTCTACGGAGAGTCAAACCAATTTACACTTCTATAATTACATTTGTATTTACATTAGGACACTGAAAGTTTGATTTGTCATTTCGGATCCATTTTTTTTCACCGTCCATTCTCTTCATTGCCAACTGGAAAGTCATTATCCCCTTTTGTCATAGCATGTACTAGCAAGCCACAATAAAGCAAGAGTCATGTAATGAATGTCAAAACTATTTCCATCAGATATCGTGAAATATGGGTTCAGAAGACCCATTCAAAGAGATAATATGATAATTTGATTTCTCAGATAGGCTGAACGGAAATGCCTTGTCTGGACATTTTGAAAAGCAGAATCCATTACTTATTCTTAATTCACCCTGGCATAAATTAAAGGATTTCTGCAGGCCATTAACTCATCCATTAATACCCAGGGTCAAGATTATTGAAGCCCAGGGTAAGGCAATATGAAGGGCTATTTCTTCAAGATGTGTCATCTAATGATTACAATAGGGTTCTGAATCCTCTGCCATTAATTGTAAAATTATCTCCTCCTTTTGCTCCAGATAAACAGCAGGGGAAGATAATAGTCACACGGGTAGATAATCCTGTTGCAAAAAATTAATTTCCATTTCATTTGTTTTGTTATGTTTCAGGCAATTTCAGGGCCGCGGTTGATTGTTTCGGAGGATATGAAGTGTAAGAACAGGGGAAACTACTGAAAGGAGGTGTAAAATTAGGTTTGTGTCAGCACAAAATTGAAACCCGCTGAGCTATTTTTAATTTGGAGTGTTGGAGTGTATGATGAAGGTGGCCCCAAATGCAGGGGAGTATGAAGAGATAAAAACAGGGTGCAGAGGCTCCGCATGTGCACAAATTGCTGTCCCGCTCCCCACCATAGATATAATATATACTCGTCCTAATTTGCTTCATGCGTCCCAGCAGTGAAATGCAATTGTCACACAATGTGCTCCTCACTCCTCTTTACCAGGAGCTGCAGTGTTTTTCTGTTGCCAGAATAAACCCAATATGGAGAGGAGCTGCAGAAATAAACCCAGAGCTCAGGTGTTCAGCAGCTCTCTACCGATTTGGGACCTGTGTAAAAGAAGATGAAATTAAGGCAAATAAAAATCATATTAAAGAATATTACAGCCTAGCAGCCATTAGTCTACAGCTTCCTGTCAGCTTTTGATGGATTCCTCACTTAGTTCAATGAATGGTCTAATGACATTGATAAAATCACTCGCAACCAAATAGAAAGCCGGTATGTTCCACTAATGCACATATGATACAGAGGACAAATTCACTTAAAACGTTTGCAGTTGTTCATGCTTTTCACATTTTTATACAATATTTACATGCAGAGGGGATATATATTGTGAACAACCCCCACAGAAAAAGAAGAAATCCCGTGCATTAAAGCAGCTTATATCTCCCCACTAACTCCCAGGGTCTTCAGCCACACTCTGACATACTAAGGGGAATTAATTTTACAAGCAGGGAGTTCCTCCTTATTGCTTCCTGCTAGTGCCGAGGCGTCTGGCTTCAGAAATGATCCTGACATACACATGCACAATAGATGAGCTGTACTGATGCTCACAGCCCATGAATACAAAGCCGGACCTGCAGCCTGGCGGAGTTGAGTGGACTGGAAATACTTCAGTATTCACTGACCTCTTTGCTATTTCATCCTCTCTCAACTATTTTTCTAGTTTGGGGAAAACACTTTCTATCACTGTCAGGTTGGGCAAGGATAAAAACTCTCTACTAGCGGATTAGCTGTCTGCCTGCTCTCGCCGCTGTGCTGCAGCAATAAAACACCGGCTCACACGGCTCCCTTACCTTTAGTTTGAAAGCTGAATTGGGAATCGTATTTATTTTTGTTTCATAATTTTACCAGACAATGACTCCCACCGTGATAGAATATCAAATTGTGACCGAGAGGGTTACACGGGGGAAGATTTACAGCGGTAGTTTAAAAATGACTGTCCAAAAGTGGGAGTTTTCTTTGCGAGGAGGAGCTTTAAAGACAGAAAGCTCGTAACCTTCGCCCCCCTTTTACTACACACCTCTGCCACTGAGCTCTCTCACCTTGTTTGCCTCAAAAAAAAAAGTTGAAATGTGCAAATAAGATGGCATATTTCTCTGCACGGCGCAACATGACAGTGCAAAAAGATATGAAACCGTTCAATCTATTTAATTAAGACAGCTTAGTAGTGGCACCCGGTTGCAGGGTGTTTAAGCTAATTACAGTATTAATTACAACATTAATTAAATGACATAATTGCCTTTCAAAACAATGACTCCTGTATCCCTGGTAAGGTAAAGGGTTAATTTACTGTGGAAGCCAGCATGCATTATTTACATGCTTGGATGAATAATACATTTAAGAAGTGGGCTTATAAATTTACTGGCACAAAGAAAAGCAAAGCTTAGTAGCTAAGCAAGGCTGATTTAAATATCTGTCTTAAATGAATATTTCTTTGAGTTATGGTCACACCACAGAGGGGTAAATCTGTTCAGTTGGTATCTGTGCAGACTCTGGGGAATAAACTTCACTGGGTAAAGAAATCAAATGTGTAATTTCATTATTCTCAGCACTGTATATAGATGCCGTATGATAAATTAAAATTTTATTTGCAAACGTAATCATAGATATAACTTCTGTCATTCTGTAAAAATTCATGCTACTTGACGAAGTTCTGATAAGGAATCATCCTCTGTATCTTGACTGGATTCTCTGCCAAGTGTAAGTGAATCATTTCCACCCAGTAAAGTCGCTGCAATAGTTGGCGTTTAATAAACTTTTACATCTGGTCTATTTGTACCGTGTATATTTGTGACTGACATCTAATAGTGTGCAGAGAATCTTTATGTGCGTCTTTGTAAGAAGCAGGAGCATGCTTTTCAAAGACTGAAAAAGTAAACACAGACCAAAAAAAAGGAAAAAGGAGAAAAAGGTAGAGCTGTGAAGGTACCACGCTGAGCCAAAAACAATTTCAATTTCCATGGACCAGACATACGAAGAAAAAAAATTACATCTCAGTCTGACGAGTGACTAATCAAGGCAAGCGAAATGGTGCTGCAATAAATTACTCCACTGTGAAATAAACCACACAAACAGACTGATGATAATAAATGTAAATTATTTCTGGGGAGAAATTTTCCTGGTACATGAGTAATATGAACCATCAGGAAGGAGTCTTCCTTAACATTAATTACAGAAAATGACAAGTGAGCTGACAAGTAGGAAGGCTCATTATCTGAAAACATATTCACAACTTCGCAATTTGCACAAGATGGACTCCAGCTAAATTAATCTCCTTTCTTTGCATGAGCCCCTTCTAATTTTCATGTTATTAACAGGTTTGCAGTATCACTCAGTGCTTGTCACCCTAATCAGGTTTTTCGGCGTGTTCGGGAAACCGTGGTGTCATTTGAAAAGGATCAGACCTCATAATGTGCTCTCCATCACGCGTCTGAATCTACAAGGTTGCTTTTAATAAGGTTCCTTAATCATTTCTCCTTTTTTTGCTCAACTTTTGGCCTGGTTGGCTTCTATTATCACTCTTTTCATGGAGAGGCGCCATTAAAAGAAGAGCCAGCTTATCTAAGAACAGGAAGCATGAAGAAGAAATTCATTGGGTCATTATGTGATGGAAATTCCACATGACCTTCCATAACCTATGGGGAAATGTGATCGCACGTTGTTTCCGTATTTTTAACTGTAATGGCTGAATTGTAAACTGCTAAAGCTTTTCCAAACCCTCGATCAAACTGCAGGTATAATTTTGAATCATCTATTGCTGGTTTGGACGTTTTTATGTCTACTTATATGGGATCCAACACTTGAAAATGAATGAATTAATTTTGAATAATTTTGATTTGAATTGATTTAATTGATTAATCGCAATTAAAATGAAATGGTGAGTGATATGCCATTTTGCAGCACATATCAGGTGTAAA
>OMNN01030953.1:0-10071 GCA_900302755.1 Chromis chromis | reverse complement strand
CAGCTGTTGCTTGAGTGAACTCGCTGTGTTCTGATGAGTGTTGTAGACTCTTAGGTGCTGTATCACACTGGTAGTATTGAATGCATATTACAGATAATATAAGTGGCTGTTGGACTCCTTTTGTTTACCATTTTAAAATATTTCCAGACTGCAGAGATTTTAGCTACGTCCTGCAACAAATTGTGCAGACGCAAAAGGATCGGGCTTAGGTTAGTGGTCAATGATACTGATTTAAAAATGGCTTTGATTGACCCTGATCCAGATCTTTGACATGGGATTGGGGCATTCCTACCATTTAGTAATAATCTGTACTTCACCTTTCAAGGACTAGTGTTCGAATTTTAGAAAATGCACACGTTTTCTGATTTGCTGAGAGTTAAATGAGATGATCTGTGCCACCCAGGGTTAGCTTAGCTTAGCATAAAGACTGGGAACAGTGGGAAATAGCTAGCATTGCTCTGTCCAAACCAGAGCTGCTGCCAGTGATTATTTTCATTGTTGATTATTCTCTTGATTAATTGATTAGTTGTTTGTAGAGGCCAAACATTACTGGATTTTTGGGGCTGATACAGATTATGGGGAGAAAGAAATGACTGATATTGTTAATTAACTTTTTAGCAATGTATTTCCATGAGCACACTATTTGACTTCACACCACTGTACGCTCAGCTGTGATGTGTACTCTGCTACATGTGCTACCTCAGTGCTGACAGTATTGTAAACCATGGAGTTGGAGCTGCTGGACAAATATGTGGTGACACCATTTCTAAATTTCATCTTATGTTCTTTTAAAAAAAGTTTTTATATCGGTGTATATTGGACAACATAAACGCTGAACTTGTTTGTAACATAATTGCAGTCTCTAATATCGACCAACAGATTTATTGTCTGACTTTTTGATCTGCAAAGGTTTAACGTTGTGTAAAATGTTGCTTGGTGCTTCCCAAAGCCCAAGATGACGTCCTCAGATGTGTTGTTTTGTCCACAATTCAAAGATATTCAGATTACTGTCACAGAAGCAGCAAAGAAACGAGAAAATATTCACATTTAAGCTGGAATTAGGCCGCCTATTCAAACAAATCCTTTCTCAGAATTACATTTTTTGCATAACATCTTTTAGAAAGCAAGCCCTGCAGTGTTCTCTGTGTGTTTGTATGTGTTTACTTCTGTAAGGGGGTTTTGTGTTTGTACCTGCGGGATTTACAAATGTTTACTTGCGTCCCTACACATCCTGTTTGATTCGTGCCTGTTCAGAAGTGTTGTGTCATGCTGTAGCAGCACGATGAGGAAGCTGCATCACTGCCTCTGCAGTCTGATACAAACTGTGGTCCAGACTTTAACGTCAGCTCGACTGATCCTGCAAACTCTGGCTTTTTGGTTTGTGACTGACTGTTGACAGGCAGCGCTGTCCGGCTGGAAATATCTCAAATAGCCCGAGTTGATGGGCAGCTTCACTGACTGGTGACTGCAAACTGATGAGTAATTCTATTCTGTTTTCTATTGGTACCCCATCGCTCTATCTGTCAGTGGTCAGCACAGTTTGATCAGAGGATTGCAGAAGCAACAGTGCTGACTCAACTCTATCTTCCTCTTCCTGCTGTCCATCTCTCTCACCTCCCTCCCCCTACACTATTTTTAACTACGTGGTATGACTTTATTCATCCTCAACCCTTCTTTTTTCACTATTTAAGGTTTCTAGTTGGTTTTCCTCCCCTAAATCCATTCATAGATTTTAGGAAATACCGATATGTGTTTACATAAATCACAGATTGCTACAGGAGGACGGCTGAATAATGTAAAATATGTCACATAGATGTTGATTAGGGAAACCATTCATTGATGAAATAAGATTATGAGTTAAATACCTGACAAATCAAGGCAGTTAACCTTTTGAATATTAAGCAGTTTCTGGGTGTTTATTGCTACCCTCACATTTTTACTAACTGTGGGCTCATGTTTTTCACCACAATATAAAATCCTGCAGCTCGACACAGTTGTAATTCCATAAATTATTAAAACAGAAAAAAGTTGAATTTCTTTGATTTTTTACAAATGATTATTTCCATGTTTCCAATAGGGGTGTAACAGTACATGTATTCGTATTGAACCGTTCGGCACAGGCGCTTTCGGTTCGGTACAGAGGTGTACCGCGGTACGGACATTTTAAGACTATTAAGAATGGCCAATGTACAGAATTGTTTTAATTGCCAAACTTTTTAAAGATTTATTTTTGGCTTTTTATGCCTTTTATTAGATAGGACAGTGGATAAAGTCGGAAACGGGAGAGAGTGGGGAAGGACATGCGGTAAACACCCGAGGTCGGAATCAAACCCAGGACAACTATAAACGGGTGCAAGTGCAGTTGATTGTTCTTCTTTTAGAGAAAATATCTTGATACTGGCACAATAGAAGATTTAAAAGTCCATTCCTCATTAGCAGCAGCCATGTTGTTTGTTTATGAAAGTACCTCAGTACAGTCGTCATACCAAGCATATGAGATAAACAGCTGTGACTGTTGGCCCGTGCACAGGTAGGCCGTGAGAAAATCTGTTTGAACGGGAGGAGGGCCAGATGCATTCTGCCAAAGTGAAGGAAACATGAGCTCTCAGATCCTAGATAGTAATCTAATATATCGTGAAAAATTATGTAATATTCAAGAATAAAGCTGCAATGTTTCAGAGAAGGATGACGTAACGCTTCAGAGTTAAGATGTGATATTTACAGCCGAAACACGTTGTAATATTAGTGTTCTTTTCCTTGATATAACAACTTTATTTCCTAAATATTGGGACTTCTTTCACAAAAATTGTCGAATTTATTTTAAATTTTTTACATCTTTTGTTTTTTAAATGTAGTAGTCATCGTAGTAACAACCCTGTTTTACATGCATCAAGTCAGCTCAACATTTAGGTCGGTCTGCAATAGTTAAGCAGTTTTTTATTGCTTATTGTCCCATTGTTATTATTGCATGCACAACATCCTGTTCCTCCCAGTATTATCCTATTGTTAGTAACAGCCTTATTACGCCACGTCAACACTGTAGCTTTATCTTAAACCTTTGAGACCAGTTATCATGCCATTGAAATACCAGAGTTTCTGGACAGAAGCCTTTCAGTTTTATAGTGTCCTACATTTCGGTAATGCTTCTTTTAGTAGGAGCTGATGTGTTTTTTTTTTCCACTGTCAGCTTCTTCTGTATTCTTCTGGCTGGTGTTTGCAAACTCAGCACAGCTCCAGATATCAGCTCCCCTGCTTTCAATGAAGACAAACTTTCTGCTTCATCTTTACTTCATTGTGTTTTTTTGCTGAGCGTTTTCACATCAGCGTTGCATCTTGTTGTGTTGTTTCCTGTCAGTCAGCTGACAGCCACCACAATAACAAAACAGGAGAGAGGAAGTCTTGTCCAGGAAATTATTCCTTTAGAAACAGGTCAGCGGACCATAATTTAATATCCTATCTCTGACATTTTATCTGGAGTGTCCTTGTTAGAGATTTTTTTCCAGGCTGTCTAAAATGTAAATGGAACATTCAGTGCAGAGTGACTAAAGTGAAGTAATTGTAGCTCTAAATAACACAGATACTGTTAGGGGACTTTTCTGTGCAGCTGTTTTCCACAGTGTCTGTTGTGATCTGACTGTTTCCAGCAGCTTCTATAGTCTGAGCTCCATCCAAACACATTATCATCACAAACCTGTGTCTGCTTTGCTCTGTGTTTCTGTGTGTGTGTCTGTGTGTGTGTGTACATTGTGTGAATAGTGTGCATGTTTGTGCAGTTAGTATTTTAGTGAAATATGCTTGCCTCACCCCTCCACCGTGCCTCAATGTATTGCACAGTTTCTGTCTAAACTTGAACTAACTAGTACCTCTCCCTCTCCGTTTCCATTTCTGTTGGTGTATTTGTGTGTGTTATGTCTGAGTGAAGTCCAAGGTTGCTTTCTAATGCTGGAAAAAAACACAAATAACATTTAAAGACGGAAAGAAATTCTAAACGAGCCTGAGCTAAAATGTTAAACCCAAAGTACCCAGTCAAACACAAACTGAACAAAACAAGGGGTGATCAAAAGGTTCAGAGTCTGCACTTATAAAAATCAAAACTGATTTCAACTGATTTGGCTGTCATCCCCGTTGAAGTAGTCGACTCCTTGTGCAGTGAAACTCTGCTCCCAGTGCTCGAGCAACACTTGTAACACTCCCTAGCAGTCCTGTACTGACAGTACAGGACTGCATGTCAACCCTGCAACTTGAGTTTCATTTAGGGGAAGAGGAAGAAGTTACGGGGAAACAAATCTTTTTTTTCCCCACTTTGAATTCCATGGAGAAATCATGAATGTGCAGCTGCCAGTAGATAGAAAAACATGTGGAGCACAATTCCTGTAAATAGCACGACGTTACGCGATCTCCTGACTCATGACAGTCACTGCTCTAACATGTTGCTTGTGCACCAACAGTAATAACAACTGAACACTTTCGAAACAGAAATCAACTAACATCAATATTCTGTGGGAGTGAATCAAGCAGATGAAATGTCAAACTTTATTAGTTTAAAGCTTTTTTGTGATTTATTTTTTTGCTGTTTAGCTTAGCTTATTGGCTATTTAGTCAAATATTCAGTTTTTGAACGTTAAAGATTTGAATACATATTTTTGGAAGTTTGAACAGAGCTGAAGTCGTATGAAAAAAATCATATAACAAATAGGGCTGGGAATCATGGGGTACCTCACGATACGATATCGATACATGGCTCTGGATATCGATACGATCACGATATGTCGATAATCGATATATCGCAAGACAATTGCATAACGGTACAACATGTAACAAGCGACGCTGAATGAAGACGCTTGAGCCAGAGCTTCTGTCTTTTGTTCCCCCTTGCAGGTGCTTTTATTTGCACCCAAAGTAGAACACCAACACATAAACAGTGGCAGGTAGCCATCAACCCCGCTACCCTTCTCACTCATGGTAGCAAAAACATTAATAAAACCCTGAACTCCCATAATGCATTGCAGCACAACAGTCCCGTACTAGCGACCGGCTCTGTGATCGCTACATCTATAACTGAAAAATACAACGTTGGTGGTATTGCCTGTGTACTTTACTTTAGCGAGGCAGGTCTTGCATAGGGCATAGTCTTTGTCCAGCTTGCTTGTTCCCTCAATGTTGCCAAAGCCCAGATGGATCCACACTTTGGACTTAAACGTGGATGGGGCGTCTCTTACGGTAGCGTTGCTGTCCTCCATTCTACCTGTACAAACTCTTCTTCGGCCAATTCAATTCCACTCAAGTCTCCCTAATTCATGTGATAAACGCCACTGTGTGGAGTCATTAAGTAGTGACGCTGGGGAAATGGCAGCTGGCAGGGGAATCTGGCAGGGTTTAGAGCGCCTTATTATATTAATTAAAGTATTGATATTTGGCGCCAGCGTATCAATACTCATACGAGGAGGGACGACAATATATCGCTGTATCGATATTTTGTCCCATCCATAATAACAAACATAATTATAAGTAGGGCTGAACAATTTGGGAAAATATCACATTTTTCTGATGATTTAAATAGGGATAGAATTTTTTTAAGTCCTGCTTCAGTTCAATATTTACTGTGTAATAGATTTAAAACATGTGATGGGGCTTTACCACATGAGATACCAGCAAAAGTGTGACTGTGGACATGTGGAACCACAGGAATCTGTAAAACCACAAACACAGTTTGTCAGGCATGTTGTAAGTTTGACGTGGCAATCTGCTCCGATTAAATAAAATTGATTTACAGCATTAGTCTCGTTATTTAACAGCCACACTTCGTTTATTCCAAATTGCAGCCTCTGTGATTTGCTAATTGCACTGGTTCAATTACAGTTTTAATTTTAAATTAATTGTTCTGCCCTAATTAAAAGACATGCTACATTAAACTGTATACCACATTATTAACTGCTAGTGCCAATACAATACCGATACGTCAGTCTATGTCTTACCTTGTCAAATGTCAACATGTTTTTTTTATTCAATAAAAAAGGCAAAGTTATGAAATGTTAAATGTATAAATTGGCAAAAGGATGATTTTCAGCCAAACATTTGTTGTAGATGGTGATTTAGTTGTAGTTGTCAGTCTTGCTACATTCACGTCATTGGTTTGTGTTTGTTTTAGTCACCAAAGTAAAGACATTTTAGTTTTTATCTGTGAAATTTTGATGTAAATTTTGTTGCATGTGTTTATTTTTTCGATCCCCGGCCCCTCCGCATGCCGAAGTGTCCTTGGGCAAGACACCGAACCCGAAGTTGGTCCCAATGGCAGGCTATCGCCTTGCATGACATTGTAAAGCGCTTTGAGGTAGAAAGGCGCTATATAAGTGCAGACCACTTGCAGACCATTAACCTGTCCAATTACCAAATTTCATCAGCTTTTGCTTTTAATGTAATCAATGAATGTTTTTTGGAACCACTTAGAGGCTTTAGATTCCCCCAGACGAATAGTGTCGCATACACTACAAATTAAGTATAAGAAAAGCATTTAAAATTTCATTAAGGCATTATTAAACACCTATTGTGGATTGCTTATAGATGCTAAATATGAGAAACATGGTAAACTGTTACCATGTTGTTTACCAGATTAGTCAACAATTATATTCTCTCTGCTGTCAGTACTTGAAGGTTTGGTACTCGGTGTTACAGATGCATCTCCATCAGAGCAGAAAAAGAGAATCTAAGTTTGTCTGAGTTGTAGACGTGCTGTGTCGAGACCTTGCAGATATCAAGCAACACGCATTTCAAGTCACCTGCTGTGAGCCTGCCTGGTTAAATAAAGATCAAACAGATACAGAGCTTGAATCCATCTATGTTCTACTTCCTCTCCTACAGGCTACATCCTCTAGTTTATCTGGGACATGTCTGTGCATACGGAGCTTCATTAAAACCAAACAGTGTCTGCAGGCTACAGCAGACGGCAGCAGGCCGACATGTTAAAGTCGTGCTATAAGACACTCCCTGCTGCAGCTCACCTCCCAGTTCACAGAGCTGAGGCCAGCAGGCATGTTGGGGCCATGCTGCTTGTTATTGCACGTGGCAGCAGCCTGGAGGTATGGCAGTGATGAAACAGGAGGGAGGAGTGAACTGTGAAGCGACAAGTCTGTTCACCTGGACAACAGGGAGAGAATTCAGCTCATTTCCATTATGTTTTTTCATTTTGTCATTCAGTAACGAGGCTATTTTAACCCGTGAATCATTTTAACCAGATTAAGGCCAGTTTAGACACTGAATTTGTCATTTAAATGCCACTAGTTGGTGGTTGTATTGAAACTTGCAGAGATCGAGTTCATAACCACACTATTATCTCTCAGAGTTAAAATAATGCAGGTTATTTTGCACAATTTCTATCTGGGGACTTGTAGCAAATACCGTACGTCACCTTATTCCAACTACCCGTTACATTATATCACAATATTTGTAAAAGATTCTGAGTTGTTGGCAGTTGTTTAGCTGTTTACGTATGTTGCCAGGGAGACACCACCGTCAGTAATATGTGGTAAAACCGCACCTACACTTCTAAGAAGATGCAGCTGGCAGACCTCTAAGCACCACCCACATCACACTGTAATATAAAGTCATGCGCCTCTACGGAAACAGCACTTTCACACCTTAAGGCAGGTTTTTGAGTTTATAAGGTTAACCAATGTTTCCTACTGTTAATGAAATAATTGACCATTTGATATATTGTGTGTTTTAGCTAAAGTCCTTTCAAAGTTGATAAGTGAACAGCTTAAAGATTTCCTGGACACAAATGATATTTTAAGTCAACAACAGTCTGGTTTTAGAAAACGACACATCACAACAACGGCTGCTATTAAGGTGGTAAATGACATCATTGATGCTCTGGACTGCAAAAAATATTGTGCAGCTCTCTTTATTGATTTGTCAAAGGCTTTTGACACGGTTGACCATGACATTCTAGCTGCTAGACTCCACAATATTGGTTTGTCTGGGCATGCTGTAGGTGGGTTTGTAGATTAACTGTCAGCCAGAACACAATGTGTACAATTTGCTGGGGCCTCATCTTGCTTCCTCCCTTTGTCCAAAGGAGTGCCCCAGGGATCGGTTCTTGGACCACTGCTGTTCTCATTATATGTGTTCTACGCAGACGATACAGTTATCTACTGCTCATCCCCCTCAGTAGTTCAGACCCTTTAATGTTGTTCATTCTCGTTTAACTCAATTGAAATTGGTGTTAAATGCAGACAAAACTAAAGTCATGCTATTTTCTAATGGCAAAAAATTACTATCCAACCTTCCAGGGGGCTCAACCGCTCTCGGGTTCGATATTGAAATGGTTCAAACTTATAAGTACTTGGTTATAGTTATTGATCACAAACTCTCTTTCTGCTCACACATTGAAAACCTGATTTCAAAACTGAAAATTAAACTAGGGTTCTTCAGGTGAGGAAAAACATGATTTCTGCTACTTTTTTGCCTGTACTGGATTATGGTGATCTGCTGTACATGAACGCACCTGACCAGTGCCTAAAGAAAATACATACTGTGTATTATTGCGCTTTACGTTTTGCTACTGGCTGTGGAAATTTGGTACACCACTATACCCTGTATGCGGCTGCTAAATGGCCGTCTCTGTACGCCCACAGGGTTTCACATTGGCTGGCTCTTGTATACAAATCACTCCTTGAACTGGTTTCCCTGTATCTGTGTACATACATGTGTACAAACCAGAATCTCTATGGCCTGCGTTCTCATGATACTGTGCACATGTTGGTCCCAAAGCTTAGAATGGAGCTGGGCAAGAAAGCTTTTAAATATGCACCTCTTGGCCAGGTCACTCTCGGAAAAGAGATTTTAATCTCAATGAGTTTTTTTTACCTGGTTAAATAAAGAATATATATAATCAAAGCACATCTTCCAGAAAAGTAGCAACTGAAAATACCAACAAAACTTCCTCAATCAACTCCTGACAGTGTGCAGGCATTCAACCTTTTCTTTTCCATGTTTTAATTGACCTCCCTTTAACCGCAGCCATTACTTGTGGTAAAGATGCAACGTAAAGAAATTTGCGTTACATATATATATATATATAGGGGTGTAACGGTACACAAAAATCACGGTTCGGTACGTACCTCGGTTTGGTTCTCAGTTAAGGGGAAAAATGAAAAAAAAAACCTGCTCATAATTAATCCAAAACATTTGTTTATTTTCTTAAACCAAAGAGCTGTTAGCAACTCAAAAATATATCCACTTGTTTTTCTCCTTTTTCGTACTTCACCAGGAAACCAAAGTGATCCCAAACGGGTGATTTTAATGACAGCGGAGCGTCTTCCAGCTCTGGCTTCTTGTTGTTAGCATTAACCATCACAGAAGCGACGGCAGGAGAATAAACGGTCCGTCACATCCTGTGGTCCACTGGAAACTCCTACTTGTTTTTAGTTCCGCAATACTGTGCAACTGTGAGACGGAGAAGGTCCGCCACAACTGTGGGCACTATGAGGTTTTAAGTTTGGCAATTAAAACAATTCTGTACATTGGCCATTCTTAATAGTCTTAAAATGTTCGTATCGCGGTACACCTCTGTACCGAACCAAAAGCGCCTGTACCGTACGGTTCAATACGAATACGTGTATTGTTACACCCATAGTTACATATTATGTAATATTCTTGTTCTCACACCCAACTAGGGTCATGAGTAATGTAAATTTGATCTAGATAGCTTCTAAACCAGCTTGCTGTGGGACTGTGGGAATCGGGGCTGTAACCAAAAACAGTAATCTAAGCCACTTTTAGTTATTAAAATGTCAAAGATATGGTTAAAATCGTCTCAGTATTTATATATAAAAAAAGAGAGACATGATGCTGGATTTTTAAAGGCATTTTGTAAATATTCCCATGAATCAGAGTATTTGTATGCTGGTAAACATTCACATGCTGGTCGTGCAGCAGCCTGAGGGTCTAAAGCCGACAGTTACAAAGAGCTTATCTAACACTTTAATGTCTTCTGTTGTGTAAACCTGGTGACCTTTGACGTGCACGGTGGGGAAAACAGGGAAATCTGTGTAAGGTACCCACTTTGTTTGC
>OMNN01030950.1:0-20284 GCA_900302755.1 Chromis chromis | reverse complement strand
CTTACTAAAAAGAACATTGCTGCACGCCTGAAGTTTGCGAAACAGCACATTGACACTCCACAGCGGTATTAACAAAATGTTTTGTGGACTGATGAATCTAAGATTGAACTATTTGGAAAGAACACACAGCACTACATCTGACGTGAAAAGGGCACTGCATATCATCATGAAAACATCATCCCAACCATAAAGCATGGTGGAGGAAACAGCATGACTTGGGCCTGTTTTACTGTATCAGGGCCTGGCCAGCTTGCAATCATCAAGGGGAAGATGAATTCCTAAGTGTATTAAAAAGTACTTCAGGATAATGTGAGAATGTCTGTATGTCAGCTGAAACTCTGTAGAAGTTGGGTGATGCAACAGGACAATGACCCAAAACACCAGAGCAAGTCCACAACAGAATGGCTTCAGAAAAACAAAATCCGCCTTTTGGAGTGGCCGAGTCAGAGCCCAGATCTCAACCCAATAGAGATGCTATGGAATGACTTGAAGAGAGCCATACACATGAGACGTCCAAAGAATATGACAGATCTAAAGCAGTTCTGCAGGAAGAACGGGCTAAAATTCCTCCTGAACGATGTGCAGGTCTGATCCACAGCTACAGGAAGCACCTGGTTGAGGTTATTGCTGCCAAGGGGGGTCAACCAGTTGTTAATTCCAAGGGTTCACTTACTTTTTCCACTACCAGTTTGAATGTTGAATGAGTGTGTTCAATAAAGACATGAAGATCTGATTATTTTTTTTGTCTTATTATTTTAGGCACATTATATTTGTCAATACCCCTGACTTAGATGAAGATCAGATCACATTTTATGACAAATTAATGCAGAAAACCATGAAATTCACAAGGGTTCACATACTTTTCTTGCAATTGTAAATGAAAGACTGACGTCTCATGTAACAAGAACAGGGAAGTACAACATCATTTTTCAGCTCTGTCTGCCATTTGAAAGCGACTTCATAACATTTCCAGGAGTCTCTCTTATCACTACACAATTGGCACAGCAAGTGCAGATGGGAGACAATATAAAGGAAACAAACAACAACATGGAGTGCCACAGTGTACTCTAGAGTAGTTACACAGCCCTCTGAAACACTAAAGACATTTAGAAAATTCAATTGGGAGTTTTGATAGTGGTCATGCTGAATAACAAGGTCAATCTAAATCTGTTCAGTTGTGTTGCAATCTGATGACTGTGAAAGCACCAGATTTCTATTATTTTTAAACGCAACCATTCAGTGACACCTCATGTTGACTGTGAAGGCATCTCCATCAGGTATGTTCCCCCACTAATTTATCATTTCCTTTCATGTGTCCCCCCATCTGTAGCTTAAATATGTCAGATGCATTTCGCATACAGGATATTAGCGACAATATCGATTTAGTGAGTGGTCAGAGTGGTCAAGAGGACTACCTTTGGCTTCAGCACCCTCTCTGTGCTGCTGGTGCTGTCCAAGCAGATGCCCTCATCCACACAATCATCGGTGGAAAAATCGTTGCTCATCTGGTCGCTGTGGCAACTACCTTCATTCTCTGCTCCACTGTCAGTGCAGCTCTCTGTCTGAGGCGACTTCTAGAGAAGAGGCCATTTCAAAATCAATAATATAGACAGGTTAAAAAAGCAGGCAAGGCACAGTGGTCAACCATAGTTTATGTACAGCCCAAATGACCCCAAAAACCATGACGCAGAATGCTTGATTAGGTAAGACAGAGCACTTGAGTTAAAGTTTGAAAGGAATCACTGGAGCTGGTTAACATCTCTGTTCACGAGTCTTCCATACGAGATCAGGTGCATAGTTTTATGGAGTAAGTTGTCCATGAACAGAACAACATGAAGGAGGATACTTCGAAAAACATCACTGCAACGCTCCTGGGAAAATGTCTTATGACTAAACAAATGTTTAGTGTTAGCATAAAGACGGCACTGTATAAGAACATAATGACCTCCTCCCAAAGTATGACAAAGGGAGTATCATCAGCGCTGCTTTGCCGCTTCTGAGCCAGACCTGCCTGCCATTATTGAACACAAAATCAAATCCCAGGTCTATCATGGCATCTTGATACTGTCAAGATGGCTGTTAGGAAGCTGAAGCTCAGTAGAAGTTGTTTGATGTAGCAGTACAATGACCGTCAACGCTCAACTCTAAAAAGCATGAAAATGTGCCTCTTTGAGTGGCCCAGTCAACAGAGATACTGTGGAATGGTGTCAGACATCCTCAGTAAATGGCTGAGTTGAAGCAGTTCTGTAAAGTCACCAGCACTGTGAATGTTTAATGGGCATGTTCAATGAAGACATAATTATAATAATTTGTGTTTTATTATCTTAAGCAGATTGTGTCTGTCTGTATTTGTTACTTAGATGGTCCTTAGATAACATTCTACAAAAAATTAATTCAGAAAAACAGACAGTTCCAAAGGAATCCTTTGGAATTACCTGGTATACTGTTTTCATTTTTCATTCACATAGTTTTTTTTGCCACAGTATACATACTGTAAGATGTCAAAATCTGCAACTTGCTGGTAGGAAAAATGTGTCACAAACAATAGCTCCACGGGTATTCTCATTCCACTTGCTATCATCTGAGCAACCTGATCAAAATGTTACGTGACCTAAAAAACATCCTGAAAGGGAAGTGTTTGACATGTGATCTATTTCCAACAAGAGCTTACAGTTACATCAATTTATCATAGTTTATTGGTTAATACTAGATGCAAGTAAAAAACAATCAGATTTGGGTTAGCCCACAAAATGTTTGCTGCTATGAAATCCTACTAATCTAATAGTCAGAAATAGTGATGGACGCAGGTACTATCACTGCTGCTCTCACCTCATCTTCCACATCAATGAATGGACTCATGTCAAGCTCCTCAGGGAAAGTCATGCGGTCATTAAGTTTGATGCGATGCATAGTGGTGTAGTCAAAATCAAACCTTTTCAGCTGTAAGGTCAGCAGGTAGGGAAAGTGCAGAAATCTCAGACCCTGTGTAGAAGAAATAATCAGACAAGTCAACAGCAGAACAGTGTGTTCTCTGAACACAACTTCCATATCACATTTTTTGTGCGCTCACCTTCCGGGCGTCACATTTCTTTTTGCAGCGTTCACAGAAGTACTGGTTGGGTCCATCCAGAGTTTCTGGCTGGACGAATGCCTGCAAAGCCTCCTCCTGTGGTAGCAAAATCAGTTTAATTTGTAAAAAGCTTAATTATTAAATAGTCATAAACGGTATCAAAATGCAAGCACTGAATTTAGAACAGTTTTGAAGTGAATCACAATGAGTGAATGAGTGTTAAGTGATGCTGGAGTCTTTGACGCCCATGTGTTAAATGTTTAAAGGAATAAAATGCGGAGAGAAACACACCACACTGCCATAGGCCTGACTGGCTCCGAAGGGTCTGATTACAAGAGGGATGTCCAGGTAAGTATCAATCCTCCAGCTCTCATAGCCACACTCCAGACAACGGACATAATCCTTCAGCTTCCCCTGGTACAGCTGGTTGATCAGGTCGGCCTGAGGATATGGAGGCATGACAGTGAGGTTTTCTCAGCTGTGTTTCCCATGCAACAAATAAGCTTTTTGTTGGGCTGCAACACTTTCTCCTCAAACTACATTCGCTTACTAAAGACAGCAACCACATGTAATAGCTGTTGTGCGGCATCGCCTATCATCAAAAACTGTTGAATTGATTAAAAATAGATATAATAGATTAAAAACAACTTTATGTTGGAAAGACCAAAAATTTACATCATTATCATCGCTTCTTGCTTCTCTCTATGAAAGCAGGAATTGTGCCTCTCCATCAAGTGTGGCCTCTCAGAAACTTTTGCCTTCATACACTTGATATGACTAATATATAAGCACACAGTAAGCAAAGCAATATCCTACACTATCATGTTAGTGTTTTAGGAGAGCTCCACTGATTTTGTACACAAGGTTTGCTTGGCACATGGAGTGCTACTCAGACTGTGAAAACAGTTATACTGTATAATGTCCCACGCAGCTCAACCAAACAACTGTTTTCACAGGCTCTGAACAGTAAACATTAAAGCAAAAGGGCTAAAAATTCATTAATAACTAAATTAGTTGCTGCACTTGGAAGAATACTTAATATGTCATCTGAACTTAGTCAGTTATGTTTTTTAACTGGATATTTGCTGCTAGTTTACTAGAGGCTACATATAAATAATCCTTTGTAGTATTATGGTAATTAAGTTATTTTTCATGAGGCTCACATGCATTAATTTTGCCCTAACAAAGCTCACGTGTACAAACCACGTCTGTACATACGCACACTAGACTAAGTGTTTGCAGTTTATAACTCACTCCTGAGATAAGAAACAGCTAACCCTGGGGCTTAGTGGCCCATTACACTTTTTCCACAGTAGGTCTTTTGTTTCCGTTCCGGGGGGAGCCCTCAGTCTGGCTGCTGAATTTTTGTTGTTAGAAGTCTAAGAAAACTTCTTGTTTTTTCCTACCTGCTCCGTCTGCTTCCATTTCTGCTCCAGGGCATCAAACATGACCCTACACAGCTCCTGGACGTCATGCTGTTGCCAAGCTAAAAACAAACGAACAAAAAGTATAATTAAGTGCACAGATGCTGAGGCACATGGTCTCTTCTTTCACTAACACGCAGACAAGCCATGTGAGTCCAGTCACAGGGGCATACAAATACTTACCCTCACTGCTGTCCCAGCCAAAGCTCCGCGTCACATCAGTGGTCTCAATTGCCCGTTTCTTACTGGTTTGCAGCAGAACAAACAGCCTTTGCAGCTGGTAGGGGATACTGGTGACTGGATCCTCCTCTGACTCCTCAAACTCCCAACTGAAGACAGAGAGATGTTTAAAAGAATTTCAAAATTTATACTACATGAGTAAAACTTCACAAAGACATCTATAACCATAGTTCCTTACTTGTAGAGTGCATTTCTGAACTCGGGGGTCATGAACAGCGTTTGCAGAAGACTGTTCAAATAGCAGGTCATAGCTTGGTTAACCAAACCAACGTAACCTTCAGTGAGAGCAAAAGACAAGAAGTCAAAGGTTACTTGGGGTTGTATAAAAGGAATGGTGCCACGTCTTCAGCTGGTAAACAAACCTTACCCGTCTCAGATTTGTTAAGGATGGATGAGTAGGAGTAAGATGGACTGCTGTAGTCACCACTGCAGCCTGCAGTGCCGTCTCTTGGTAGGGGCCCAATAAATCGCTCCTGGGAGCTGTCGTCCAGTCCGCTGCTATCTGCTGTTCCTGACTCATCCTGTACACAAAAACATATCATGCAAGAAATACTTTTTTTTTAGCTTAAAAACAGGAATCAATCTCACTATTGTGGACCATACAGTTTTTTAATAATTTTTTTGATATTTAGAATTAATTTTGTTAATCTTGTTAATCTTGTTACTCTAGTCACCGATGCAATCTGGGGCTGCTCTCCATCTTTGTCCGTAAGCTGGAGGAAATTCCTCTTACCACCCGGCTCAAAGCTGGAATCTGAGAGGGACATCTCACTGCTATGGTCCAGTGGTGCCTAGAGGGAAGCACAGTATAAACAAAAATCACATGAACAGACAGTCTTTATATAGAGGTCAACAATTCCTGGAAAATGCAGGAAAAAACAAAAGCAGCAAACATTCACAACAAGCAGTTTACAAATGGGATGAACTCACAAGAAGACTTAGACTCCTACTAAATTCATTCTCAGCAGATTCTCTGTATTGATATGTACGAGGATAGCAGTTTGGAGCCAACATGTGAACAACACTACGCAGCTTTCTTTCTCCCGGGCAAGCTGAGGACGAGCAAGCTAAGTGCTGCAGTGGAAACATGCAGTAGCTTAATCCACTGACCTACTCAGTGAGATAACAACAGACACAGCACCTGGGCTTTGGCCTGGGTCAGCAGCAGGATTAGCCTGGGCTCATTTAAGAAAAGGGAATAATATGTACACAAAGACACAAGAGAACAAACTCAACACTGATTAAGCACATTAAGAATGCATTCCTTCTTTAGTTTGCTTGAGCTGAATGTAAGAGTGCTCTCGCCAAGCTACACCATTCTTACACTCGCAGCAGAGAACAATGCTATGGCAACATCCATTTCTGCACACTGATAGTATAAAAAAAACAGCTGGCACCGTCAACAGGCACTGCCATTATCAGATTTGCTGAGGTCATGATATGGTGGCCCTGCCCTTCCCCATGTAAAAGTTGCAGGGGCCACTGTATGTGTCATAAGTGGAGCATGAGTAAAAAAGAAACTATAAACACAGGCTAGGAGGCATAATTATAAACCACCAGAGTTCACCAGAAATACAAGTCTGAACTCAGCTACACCGAAATCCAACAATATTTCTCCTTTCTATATTAGAGGCCCCTGTACTAGGATCAACACAACAATCACCATTTTTAAAAGGTTGTGTGTAGCACATTTACAGAAGAGACAGTCTTGTACTAACTAAAACTGGTGTAGCATTGCTGTCTTTCATTTCTGATACATCAGATTTGGTAGCGTTGAGGGAGAATTAGTTCAATATCATCAGTGTCACTGACTCATTATCAGGCAGTTTTTTGTCTCTCTCACTTACAGTTTTGATACGGTGAATGTATTTCAATATTCTCCTCAGTGTCCCCAATCCACAGAGCCCAAGGTTTTTAATTTTCACTTTACAGTTGTGGAGCTGTTACTGTCTAAATTTGGGGAGGTTTAGTCAAGCGGGAAAAAAATAGCCTAGGGCTTAAGGGGTTAAAGCCACACCAAATAATTTAGCAAAAAAGCTATGAATACAGCAGTGACATATCACGACCTTTTAAAGTTGGTATTCCATACATAAGCAAATACCTCTGTCATAACTCTCATAACTGTTGCATGGATGGTTGTTTCAGCCACCTGACAAGTGGGAAGTCCAATATTTATTCTTTTTCTCATGAGGAAAATATCTGATTCTTCAGGTGCTACATGTCCATTACATTAGTCACCAACTTTATCTCTTTGCCAATTGGTGCTAGGCTGGTAGCGTACACTGTTTATTATGGATCCCCCATAAACACTGATGAGCCCAATCATCAGTCGATTGGTCCCTGGTAGTTTCACATTTTGTTAGTTTCTTTTAAGTCCGTCATTAGACACATACAGTACCAGAGACACTCTGTGGTACGCTAGGATTTCCAAGACCCAAGAGTTTTCCTTTCTCAGACTGAAATACCTGGTTCTGGTACAGCAATAGTGTTTATAACTTACAGCTTTTTCACAAAAATCAGCTGACAATGCATCTAAAAATGAGGTTAATGAGAGTAGTGAGACTAAACCAAAATAAAAATGGCCTGAAAACCAAAACAATAACCTGAAAAATGCTAAACCACTCTGTAGAGCTGAGATGAAAAGAGTCAAGTGTTACCTCTTTGGGAGTTCAACACTACATGCAACCACTTACTTGATTCGCTGTTGGTTTAAAAATATTGATTGGTGCAATATTGATTTAATCAGCACTGAACTGACATTTCAACACAATTGATCCTACACAAACCTAAGCTATTTGAGCCACTATATACATAAAGAGCTTTCCCTGTCAAACTAGGTTAAGTCAACTATATTTTTGTTTGAACACTTACGTCAACTAGTAGGGGAAAAGGACTCCTACTGATTGTAAACCTAAAACTTTCAACACATAATCAACTTAAGAAACACCCTTTTGCATGCAATGCCTATTTCACATTTCACGTGCCACATTAGCACCATGCCGATTCCAAGACTTAAGCCTTTGATTTGTCATTGTAATTGCAAAACTTCAGTCTATAACTCAGCTGAGATCCACAATTACCCAGAGAGCAGAGCAGATTTATGTGGAAAAAATTTGTCACACACTCAAAAGTGACAATATAGATGGAAAAAAAATCCTAACCATGTCTGATGTATTTCCCCAGGCAAGGTCAAAAGTGCCATTCACATATCCTGCTTTGTGGGCAACGTCTTCATAAAGTTTGGAGAGGGTGGTGGAAGCAGGCAGGTTGAGGGTCAGCCTCTCATTGACCGTCTTTGCACTGGTGATGTCCTGAATTATACACAGCACTCTGGGCTCCTCGGCTGCATTCTGGATCTGGAAGTTAAGAAGAACGGAAAAGAAATAAGGTTGATTTACTGACTGACTTACTAAATATTAAAACGTCACCATCAAAAACATGCCAGTACGTTAAAGAAAAACCACCACTTCACCTCATGCCTGATGTGACCTATTTGTTATGGAGCAAGATGCATTAAAAAAAAAAAAGATGCAGCTGAGCATTGAACTGATTTTGGCAAAAGCTATAAATGTGTTGGAGTATCAAAAAAGAAAGAATAAAAATATATTATAATTTCTGATTTAAGTGAAAACCAATTTTATTCTTTTAGGCAATGTTTCCATTTAGCTGTATGAGATAAAGCTTGTACTGAGATAAAATGTAACATTTGAGAATTTTAAGCTTGAAAATGTGTTTATATTCCTTGAAATAATGTACTGAAAAAGTGGAAAGGATGCCACCATGTACCTGTTAATAATGTAGTGTCTTTATAAATTACCCAAAAGTAATGTTTTGATTGTTTCTTATGCTAAACATAAAAACAAGAACACTAATGTGGTGGTGACTTCCAGGAGCTCATCCACAGCAATGACAACCTTGCAAAAGCAGCTCACATTTTCTCTTCTGCTTTTGTGGTTCACCAGGTTTTAATACAAAACTGCCAAACAGATCTCTTTTCAAATAGGCTATGACATACATGGCTGAAAGTTGTCGCCTTCACTAATACAGAAACCTGCCTATAAATGATTGGACAAGCTCACTTGCTGCAGTCCAGAAAAACATGGAGAGGTTGTTTAATTTCTCCTGAATTATCCACAATCTGTTAAAAAAAAAAAAAGCCCATGCATTTTCTGACTCATGCCTCATTTTAACTGTAAGATACAGAGTGTCAATTGTTTTTCAAGTGGAACAGGAGTTTCAAGGTGCAGCAAGTGTCAATGTGTCATCTCAACACTCCCTATAGTTTGTTTCTGATTGGTCTGGTATGTACTGTACCTCGTCAGGTGATATGCAGACTGAAAGCCAGTATCAAAACTGAAAGCAGCAAAGTCACTCAGCAAGCATGCAAAGATAAGCCACGCCTGTTTCTAAAACTTTAGAAAATGGAGGGTAACTACAACATGTTTATCATTTTTAATTTACTGAACTGTTAGAAGTTCAGGAAGGTCAATATAAAACACATAACAATCTCATAGAGCTTCAATAGATGCGTTATTAAAAACTATGATTGAGTATTCAACCTTGTTATAGTATAAATACTAATCAAGAACTTAAGTACTTAAAATTGGAACTAAAATTTTAGTAAGATTTTTAACCTTGCTTGCATTTTCAATCACATATTAGAAAATTATGAAACAGATTTGGTGTAAAGACAAAACTGAACTCCATGGCTTGCTTTAAAAAAAAAAAACAGGCCTACACTCAACAAACTAAGGTATAATCCTGGTGCCAGTAGCAAACCTTAGGTACTATAATTCTGACTGAGCCCCTGCTTTAATTTTAAATTCCCTGTCGATTATAATTGATACAGGTTTCTGATTTTAGTATGCTGTTCATCAAGGGCACTGCTTCATGCATCTATTCAACACCATGCTTAATACGGAACACATTCTCCAATGTCACACACACACCTGAGAAAGCCTCTTCATTTCATCAAAAATACTCTGTCTGCAACTCCAAAACACACCCTAATAATATGTGGAGATAGTTGGGATGAAGAACAACTTAAAAACACACATAGCAAGGAAAATAACTTGTAAAACTTGTCTGTATAATTACCCTCAAAAACCATATTTAGGCTAAATAAAGCCGATTTTTACCATCAGTGCTCAGTCTGCAAATTTGCAGTGAAAGTGTGACAATTATCAGAACATATTCAAGTCATTTGAGTTTTTGCAGCCATTTTGTGAGGTCTGTGATCTTGGCAAAATGTGACTGACAGGTCCTATAAAGAAGCTGCAGCTGACAACACACAAGTGTATTATGAGATTAAAGGTTATTTTTACCATGGATATAATCACAAGGTGCTGACATGAAGCCACAGGTACCGCAAAACACAGGCAGTATTTCTTTACAGATCCTAACTGAACCTTAATAGCACAAAATAATTATAGACCATAATGTTGTGAAATGTCTGTAACCAGGAACATATGCTAATACAGAGAGATGTGATGTAACTACATCTGCACACAACATACACAGCAACAGAACAGAAATAAACAATGACAAATATTCTGCTTTAAATGCAATCTAAAGTAGATAACACATGTGTCAACTAAACCTGATACTTTTACATATAATCAACCGTTCATTTAGATCAGGGGTGCCCAATCCTGGTCCTAGAGAGCCACTATCCTGCATGTTTTAGATGTGTCCCTCTTCCAACACACCTGATTCAAATGATCAGCTCATCATCAAGCTCTGTAGAAGCCTGATAACGATCCTGATCATTTGAATCAGGTGTGTTGGAAGAGGGAAACATCTAAAACATGCAGGATAGTGGCTCTCTAGGACCAGGATTTGACACCCCTGATTTAGATGGACTATTGTGTCCAAAAAAACGTTTTATTCCCCCCAGGTAGAGACAGTGGTTGGTAAATCAATCGGGGCTTTAGTCACTGATAGTGGTGGAAAAACAGATGAGGTGATGAACATTTGATGTCACTACAAATATGCACTGCTAAGTGTCCTGTTTTAGCTTGTTGTGACTTGTGCAAGCAAAACAGGCAAATATCAGACATCTTTGAAAATATAACTTCCTTATCTTTTTTTTTCATAAATATTGCCACCACAGCATCATGAACTATGATGAGAAGCATGTTTTTGCATATCCTGTTTTCAAAAGGCTGTCAACACATGACCCAGCAGAGACAATGGAAAACAGGAAAATCTTTTTTCTCAAGGACAAAATTTTCTGACTGGCAAAATTAATCATTAACAATTGCTGGCTTTTGTGCATTACAAAGGCAATTCAATAAATCAAGATATATCCTGAAATACAAGACGACTGATATGCGTCTCTTATCATGACAAAGCCTGACGACATGCAAACATTTCTTTCATTACGACAGTTCAAAGGCTGCTAATAATCTCAAAGCTCACTGTTGGAATTTATTTAGGAAAGACAAACACTGGGAAGCTCAGCTGTATGAAAATGTAAATAATCAAGGATGGTTACCTCAACAGAATGGCGTGTGAAATTATACTAAATAAGACAAAGGCACTATTATTATTTGCCAATACACAGGACTGGATGTTGCAGCTCTCTGTACCATAGTGCATGGACAAAATTATATTTTTGTTTTTACAAATAGGACAGTTATGCAATCTACCCAAACCAAATAGCGACCAAGTGTAAATTGATCTAAGGATGTATGCATATACACTATTGCAACATTTGAGTTAAGAGGATTTGTTATCATCAGTTAGCACAATAGAAGCAGCACAAACACCAAGTCATTCAGTTAACACCTATCTTGAATGCTATAGGGTGGAATGTGCTAATTAAATGGGTTTCTCACCACACAGGTGTTTCATTTAACTGGGCCCATCGCATAAACAGAGCTTCCTGTGACTTACGGTATACACAACACCCCATCATCACTTCCTTCCACTCTCAACACCATGCAGCTTATGTTACCTAACCTACAAAAGATTAACATATATCCAACATATATCTTAATATTAGGCTGGTTTAAGTAATCTGCTCTGAAAAACAAGTAAGGCTTCCAAACCCGTTCAAACAAGAACACAATTGTCCTCTCTATACATTTTATTCTTTCTGTTCTATTCTGTAAAATGACTGTTTACACTGTGAGGTTTCTTAACGTTTAGGGCAATAACGTGAGCATCTCAACCTTCTAAATACTGTAATACAGGGAACTGAAACAAACTGTTATACTGGTAAAACATGATTTCTGAAGTGATAAGTAAATAGTACATTATTTCCTTCTCACGAGGGCAAGTCATCCATCTTGTCTAAAGATTAGCCATGCAGGGACTATCAATAATCCATTGATAAGTTGTATATGTAAAGGGAACGTTACTTGTATGAAGATATTGAAATGAAATACATGTGAAGCAATTTTTCCACCAGCTCTTAAAGTAAGGAGGTGATGTCCATTGCTTAGCGTTTGACTCTAAGGCTGATGGAAATACAGCTATTAAAACACACTAATTTAAATACCGGGACTCCAAACAACTTGGAGTGAGCCTATCGATATGAGCAAGTATACCACAACACATAAACATGATTGCCATGTCAATAGTACTCTTTAAGACGTAACCCTGTTAACCTGGGCCAACATGTCAGCAGTCAATTTACCATCTGACCACCGTCATTGTCGTCATTGACGAGGGACAGGACCGATTGATTTTCTACTTGTGTGAAAAACACAGCACCATACATCGCATAGTACCTTCGAATAAGATTGTTTTAGCTAGCAAATTGCACTTTAACGTTAGCTAACCACCAAGCCAAACATATCACGATAAACAAGCAAATGCTATGTAAGTCAAGGATGTTAAAACAGACACGGCGAACATTTTAATTTTCACATTAACGCTGCGTTGTCTGCATCTTCACCAGGAACATAGCTAGTCAATTCCGCTAACGTTAGCGTTAGCTTGCGAATTGCACTTGCTAACATGACCGTTAATAGAAAACTACAAGTTCCACTCAAAACAACCTGCGAATGATCGCAAGAATGAACCAAAGTATGTGTCTTCGCAAAACTAGGGTAAGCCCAGCTTCAACACTGTACGTCAAATCAACTGATGTAGCTATTTGCATTTGATTTAGCAACTTCAAAAACATCTAGATTAGCTAGAGTTGTTGCCAATGGCCAGATTTAAAAGGCTAACGACATTAGCTAGCCAAATCCTACGAGCTTATGTTATGCAGGCTAGCTCAGAAATGTTGACAAATGTCTTTGTTTGACGGGATAACACCATGTCAACTGCAACATTTGGAAAGCTCGGAAGTTTTTGGTGACAAGGAAACCAAATTCGAAAGCTATTTAAATGAATAATAATTCTGCTGAAGCTGTTGCTGCCTACATAAATTCACTTCGTCTGAGATGTAGCCAAACTAGCCGCTAACTGATGTTAGCAGTTACGTTAGTTAGCCATGTCATGATAGGCCGTTCAAGTCATGTTTAGCTAACTGTTAGCAGCTGAGAGTTAGCTTATAAACGGTATACCAAGATCGCAAACTGCCAAAGTACTGCAAAAGTTTCGCCATTATTAATGTGCACGCCTGCGAAGGTGACAGCTAACGCTCAGGCGCTGCCTCACCGACCTGGACTTGGTCCGTAATAACCTCACCTCTTTGGGTACGAACTGGTTCTCCTCGCTAGGCACCATTTCCATTTGTGCGACAGTTTAGACAAGCATCTATCCGGACGAGGATGTCAGCGAAAAAACTTTGCAGCGCTACACACAAACATGGTTTGTGTTCGGTTTGTTGTTAGTTTGGATGCTTAGTTAACTAAATTAAACTTGCCAAAACTTGTAGGCTTATCAAAGTGATCGCAACACTCTCGGCTGCACTACCCAAGCACAAAGTGTCCTGCTATAAATGGAGAAAAATGGCCGGTGTTTTACTCCGCGAGACTTCACTCAGGGAGCTGTGGCGTCACATTCCATCCAGAGCAGCGTGCGTGATGTGTGCGGACAGGATGACGTCGGCGAGCGTGTGTGCGTTTTTAATTGTTTTTAAAAGGGCAGAGATGACAGCGGCACACAGGAACACGACATTATCTGTTCATCCTGAGTATGATAGAGGGACGAGGGTCAGCTGTGACTCACTGTGGCAACGCTTTCAGTTTCAACAACGCAGGCCGAGTGGAGGTGGGTCAGACACCAAGAGGAAAAAACGGAGAGGACCAGCATAGTTTTGTGATTTAATAAATTAAAAACTTATATCAATTTTTATAATCAAAATGTGAAGGATGGTGTGAGGTTCATTAGTCGTTTGTGCCACTTAAAGCAACGCGATATTACACTGCAGATACACTGATGTTATGTTTCCATTACAAGCATATACGTATACAATCTATGAATACAATTAAATTCACTTGAATTTAAATCAGTTACATTGATTTCATTTAAATTAATTGAACTCAGTCCAATTAAAAATATATATATATAGTACCAAATCACAACATAAGTCATCACAAAGTCTATCTATCTATCTATCTATCTATCTATCTATCTATCTATCTATCTATCTATCTATCTATCTATCTATCTGTAATGGAGGTGAGGTTATTATTACGGATCCAGTCCAGATCGATAGGAGTTTTTTTGGTCTTAGTGTATCATTTAAAGGCTAACCCTCTTCTGTAACAGCTAAACATGACTTTGATGGCCTGTCATGACATGGCTAACTGCACATAGTAAGTTGAAGGCCATACAAATTGAAATGTACTGTATAAATATTGGTGACTTGATTTGACTTCACAATAATATAGAGTGAAATCCAAATATTCCCTTCGAGCAAGCTCTTTGAGGACGGTGGCATAGAAAAACTCCCCTTTTACAGGAAAAAAAAACTCCAGCAGGACCAGGCTCAGGGAGGGTCGTCATCTGCCTTGGGTTGAGGGTAAAGGGGAGAGGGAAGATAGAGGCAGATAGAAAACAGACAAACAACACATAAAATAGCAATAAACACCTGGAGAGATTGGAAAGGTCAGTAACCACAGATCAGAAACATGTAGTTCTGGAGCCACAGGCCCCTGCAGAGAGGAGTTTAGGCCTACAACAGCATAACTAAGGGATAGTTCAGGGTCACCTGAGCAGCCCCTATTAGAAATGTTATCAAAAAGGAAAGTTTTCGGCCTATCAAATGTAGGGAGGATGTCTGCCCCCTGAATGCCAACTGGGAGCTAGTTCCTCAACGGAGGAGCCTGATTTGCTTTTGGAAACTTAAGCAACCACAAATAAGCCGACAATCTGAAAGCTATATCGGGATAATATGGTAAAATAAAATCCATAAGATGTGATGGAGCCTCGTCACTGGACTTCGTATGAAAAGAGAAAGATTTAAAATTATATTCTGGATTTTACATGGAGCCAATGAAGAGAAGCCAATATGAGAAGAAAAAAAAAAGGTCTCTCGCTGGTTGCAGTCAGTGCTCTCACTGCAGCATTTTGGAGTTTTTTCAGAGATTTATTAGGACATCCTGATCATAAGGGATTACAATAGTCCAGCCTTGAAGTAACAAATGCATAGAATAGTTTTTCAGCATCACTCTGAGACAGGATGTTCCTGTTTTTGACAAAATTACACAGGTAAAAGAAGGCTATCCTAGAGACATGCTTTATGTGTGAGTTAAAGGACATATTCTGGTCAAAAATAACTTCAAGGTTCCTCTGGAGACTAAGGCAACACCATTCAGGGAAATGCTATGATGAGATAGCATGTGTCTGATGTGTAATCAGTCAGGCTGTAATTCATCCAGCTCGTGTCCAGTGCAGTAAAATGTTTTCATTTTTGCATATTCTTTTAATCTAAAATATTTTATAGTGAGATGATTTATGTACAGAAAACAATAAAACAACAAAAATTATAAAGCACAGGGGCCCATACTTTCACTTGATCTAATCCACTTACCATGAAGCAAAATGTAATTTTACAGCCCGGCCCTTACTATTTATATCAATATTGAACATATGGGGCATATATGAATTTGTGTTTAATCAAATTATTCCACAGTAGTCTGTGGCTATCATTGGATTGCTATACAAAGCAAAAAGAAGGGGAGGAACAGGTGGTTTATAAGGACACTGAGATGCTCATTTAGCAGTGTAATGCAGCAAAGTAACACTGTATTTCATGGTCACCATCTTAACGGGATTCTTAACAGGGAGAACATGCAAACTCCACACAGAAAGATCCCAGACGTCCTAACCGGGACACAAACCGGGGATCTTCTAGCTGTGAGGTGATGGTGCTAACAACCGAGCAACCGTGCAGCCCTTTTTGTTTCTATTTCAAGTGAAGTGATTGAAGATGAGAATGAAGAAGAAATTATATATTAATCTACCTGTCAGTTGTTTGTGATGTAGTCACCCTGGGTCACTGGGTGACAAGACATCAAAGCAGCTGGGTTTGGGTAGTTGGTAGTACATAGTGCTCAATAAATCTTTTTTAAGTCTTACTGAACATTTTTACTCTGCACTGCACTTTATACTGCAATTTATGCAGCAAATCAGAGCCAAAACAGAACATATTTCTCATCGTCACCTCATAGCAAGAAGGGTCATGTTTTGATAACAGTCTCTTTCTGTATGTTTGCATGTTCTTTCAGTGTTTGTTTGAGTTTATTTTTGGTGATCCAGGTTCCCTCCCACATTCCAAAGGAAGGTCAGGTGGGCTGGAGACTCTAAATTACATCTAGCCTTTAATGTACAAGTCTGAGTGAGAGTCCAGAGATACAGATGTGGTTTAGGGGTTAGAGGGGGATTCACTGCAACAAGATAAAACCCTACATTTAAAAAAAAGAATGAAGCTATGGAGAGAAGAATGCCTTATAACAGAATAAGGAAACAAACACATTCTTATTAATTTCCTCATAGTTTGCCGTCACCAGACAAGTGGAGTTCTGCAGTAGAAATTCACAGAGCAAAAAGAGGAGACTGGAGATCATAGTGTCCTTTTATCCAAGAAATACATTTATAGTTATATGATTATGGCACAACCCACCTGTCTGTCTGCTTTTCAATTAATCTGTGAACAGTTATCAAGATACCAAATTGTCTCTCACAGTTAATTTTCTATTACACTTTGATGCAAAGGTTATATTTTTTTTACATTACAATCAGGCTGTAAACACTTGTAGTTGACTTTGACTTTTGCAAACTTTGTGGAGCTAAAATATTTTAGTGTGAAATAATTTATTTAGTTTATTTTTACCCCAAAACATCTGAAAATGGAGCATGATTTACCATTCAGAGCTTTATATGCTGCCGTTGTAGTCAATACATTTGTTAACAGAATTGAACGTACAACAAAGGTTACATACTTTCTTCGCTATCTCCCATGTCAACTGTTAAAATTGAACTTGTTTGATGCTCCAAGAGGTAGCAGCATTTAAAACACTTCCTATTACCTCCACACTGCCTTTGAGCAAAATCTCTACACCTACATTTGGGCAAATTCAGCTGCTCAGCAGGTGAGAATTAAACTGAGAACTCACTTGTGTTTATGTATACAACTGCATCAATGTAAAATATAGTGACAATGAAGAAATCAGAAAAACCTACTGCAGAAAGATATATTTTTTTAAAGTATATGGACAGAATGAAAGAAGTGGTAACAAAACAACAAACGTTTCTTTCTTTTTTTAAAGTTTATTTTTATGAAACTTACTTCAGAATTTCTCATTTCTTGTTGCTATAAAGTCATCACATGAGGCTTTCATAGTTGTATAAAGTGAACATGAATGATATTTTTTTTATCACAGAGAAATCACATAATGCCACCTGACTGTCAGATGATTACTGTTCCTACTGTGTATATTAAAGCTTATTAGAAATGTAATTAATAACCATAGAGATACATTTTAATACAAGTCATGTTTCTGTCATTGACAATCCTTTTTTTTTTTTTTTTTTTTACAGCTTTAATCAATTAAACCCGCATAAATGACCCTCAAACTGTCAACAGCTGCTATATCTCCTTCAGGGAATGACATATTCACAGATGTACTTCTTCAGGCTGCGACACACCTCATCGTACCACTTTCCTTGTGCAGCCACTGAAAGAGCAACACAGCTCTCCCTCTTCGTTCCTGTGGGCTGCTTCTTGGAGCGATCCCAGTTGAAGTAGCTGACTGGCAGGCTGTTGACATCAACATACTGGCCTTCTTTCACTATGTCCGCCACGCCGATCCAGAAGTCCTTGGATCCCGGAGCACTCCTCTTGGCATAGTCCCTCAGTTCATTGTTTTCCGTCATGTCTCGTGGTGTCGCAAGGGTTCCACCTTGTGCAATGCAGTCTTCATTCGCTTCATGGTAATGTTTGGGCTCCTCAATGGTGAGATAACACTTCCTGTGAGCTTTGATGCCCCTCAGACACACTGAAAACACAAAAAAGCTTACCTCATGAGTCACCTAAATGGTAAAGATTTTACAATTTGGTATTTAGAGAGCTAAAAATAGAATTCTGCGTATGAATTTATAAGAAATTGAGTGTTACTATCATCTACTGTGCAATTAAAATTTGTACTTTGCAGTATATTGGCTGGTATGAGTGCTGACGCCCTCTACTGGTGATGAAGCTCACCAAGAAGTTCACAATCTGGTAATCATGTTACCAATTAACTCTCAGCAATGTCCACACTCTTGCACGGCCTAAATTAACAGGTAACATTAGGTAGTAATATTATAAACCAGCCATCACATGAATAATTCATTACTTATGTTTTGCAGAAGTGTTCTCATTAATCTTCCTGTATTTAATGAGGCCAGTACCTGTCTGCAGTGCCTGCATCTCTTTCAGTGAATTCACCTCCTGCCACAATTTCTCCAGCTGGGACTTCACATCATCTTCCTCTGCAGCTGCATCTCGACGAGGAGACGGGAAGAAAAACGGGTCAGACAAACATCAGTGCAGAACACATCATTTATGAATGGTGTGTGTACGATATGTGCAGCTACCTCCAGACTGACGAGATGAAACGGCCTTCCTGGTGCGAGGTGGACGGCCGGAGCAGAAGTGGAGCAAAGAGAGGCCGAGGACGAGGAAGACAGGGAGGGCCAGACGTGCCATGTCTGAGGGCCAGTGGATCCTGCAGCACAGGACACAGTGGCACACCTTGTACTGCTGTGAGAGGAACCAAAAGCACTGTGGGCAGCTCAATATATACTGGCCCCTCTGTATGCCTTTCCTGGTTCTCTCCCTGCATTGGCTCCGGCTCTGTTTGTGTTTGTCCAAACATCAGGAGGAGGTGAGGGAGGTAAAAAAAAAAAAAAAAAAAAAAAGGGTGGAGGCAAATAATGATTTCCTTGTTTCAAGTTATTTTTAGATAAATATTTACTTGGGACAAGGTGCACTGAGCAGTGTTCCCTTTCATTTCACAAACAAACTGGAAATTTATTGACTGCTTCACTATTACAGAATGTTCTTCATCCCATCCCTGTCACATGTTAATGTTATGATATGCTAAATCGCTTTTAGACAAGTGAAAAATTATGTTACACCTGGTGTCAAATCAGAAAAGAAGGGCTAACACTATCACCGCTTAACTGTCAAAAGATACCACAACAAAAAGGTTCATTAACAATTTTAGTGTATGAAAAAAGGTGACAGTTGCTGCTACATCAATTAAGCTTATTTATAGATACCTTTAAGGCTTCAATCACACTGATAGTTGTGTAATCTTTCAAAATAAAGCTAATATTTGACCTGTGGAAGTCCAGCTCCCAGCTCTGGTGGTGGCAAAGTTATTTTTAGAGTCAGATGTTGCATACAGATGGGAGGGGGGAACTAAATAAGAAACAGCCCTCAGGCATATGGGCTCAATATAGCTATACAACTCTCAAAACCAGTTCAAGTATGTTTTCCCATTTTAGAGTCATTAAATTGAACATTTGTGAGCAGTATGTTTCATTTAAATCTCTACAAAATAATGTATTTCCCCTCTATGTGAAGTTTTCTCTCATATAATGTGTGCTAACCACACATGGTTGTTAATTAAAAACTATACAGCAGGTTTATTAGTTGCAACACAAACACATGCCTGTATGCCGAGATGATCCTCTGCACATGTTAATTTCCAGCAATGGCATAAATGGTACACATTTCTTGTGTGAAGTAAATTCAAACATTGAACTAAGGCCAAAACACAACCATGGAGTACTTTGCAGATAAATTTATTCAAGTAAACAGAGCTGTACTCAAAGAAAGTACACAACCAAAACGTGTGACAAAAAAGGTACGACCACAGGTAAACCATAGTTTAGAAAGAAGATTGTGAACACACTACAATGCTGAACACCTCTTAGCACACATTTTTCTTTTTTTTCTTTTCTTTTTACAAGGCAATATGAATACAAACATTCAAAAACACACACACTCTCTCTCTCTCTCTCTCTCTCTCTCTCTCTCTCTCACACACACACACACTCGCACACACACACACACACACACACACACACACACACACACACACAAACAGACCTGACAATAAAGGCGTTAAAATTTTAAATGCATTTCCAAATCATCATC